>JABUQX010004468.1:0-35000 GCA_015478945.1 Trachelipus rathkii
AGAGATAACTGCGTCATCAGGTAAACAGGCGTATTGATTCGGGTAATTTGAATTTTTCTGTCTGTTATATATATATATTATATTATATTTATAATATACTATATATTAGTTATATATATATATATATATATATATATATTATATATATTATATATATATATTTAATATATAATATTATATATATTATATATATATAAATATATATACTTCTATATATATAATATATATATATATATATATACTATATATATTATATATATTAATATTATATATATATATATATAATATATATATATAAATATATAGTATATAATCTATATATATATACTACTATAATTATATATATATATATATATATATATATATATATATATATACTACATATATATATTCCGTGAAAGCGTGCATGAAAGCGGTTTCCTTTCAAAGAGACTCTTGGGCAGATACTGCGTCATTGGAGAAATAAAAAATGGCCTGGTGAATTATCACAGATAGCTACTTCGTTGTTAAATTCAAACAGTAATTTGAATTTTATACATAACTATTCGCTTTAAGTAGTAAATTTCTTGGAATAACCCACACCTTGTCAAAACAGTTACAGATGTCCATTTGACATTGTCAAGTACTATTAACTTAGCTGAAAGAATTTTAACTTCTCTAAAAGGATATACAAATGCAGACACGAGTTTAAACCATATCTCACACAAATAAAAATGTATGCGACACGCTTATGGTATTTGAAATAACATTCCAAGACTACGAAGTTCCAGAAAGCATTGTTTAAGTGCCTACACCAGATCCGAATCATCATTACAAACACTCAAGTTTTATTCCGTTTATTGATGATCTGATTTTTCGTTGACCTGAATCGATATCTCCCACATGAAACCACACATGTTTCACTTCAAGTAATTTACCAGAAAGTGCAATGTACCTTTTAAGCATTTTGAAAAAAGCATCCTCTTTTTTATAAAGACGACATTCCAGACTCCTCACGAGG
This sequence comes from Trachelipus rathkii, assembly GCA_015478945.1. NCBI lineage: Eukaryota > Metazoa > Arthropoda > Malacostraca > Isopoda > Trachelipodidae > Trachelipus > Trachelipus rathkii. Next base: position 1,001 of record JABUQX010004468.1, read on the forward strand.
ATACACAAAAGAGATTGGAGCTCTGCAGCGTAATATGCAAGCTAGAAATAAAAACCAAAACTGCGATCTGGTGGCTTATGGGCTAAGTTTGCACACAAGAGGAAGGTTTTCCTAACATTGGAAACTCTCCTGAATATCTTAGCAGTATGCCTGTATCCACCGCAACAGTAGAAAGAACTTTTCGACATTAAGGCGTCTGAAAAACGTATTTACGAAATAGTGTTGGAGAGGATCGCTATTAACAGGTCTTGCTTTACCCTGTCCATTCATCGAGAATCTCAGACACAGAAAGTCAAGCAATGAAATATTTATGAATCACCTCAGCAAAAAGCAACGGAAAACTGAAATTGACCTTATGAAACGATGGTAAGTTTATAGACAATTTTTTTCATTATATATATATATAATAATATTATTATATCATATATATAGTAATATATATATATTATAACTATATATATTATATATATTATATAGTATAGATATATACTAATATTATATTATACTATATTATATAATATATTATACTATTTTCTTTTTTCTTTTTCCCTCCCAGGAGGATTCTTCATCCTGTCCAGCTCGACGCAAGCATCCTTTCTCCAAGACGTACCCTCTCCTGCCACTGTTCCTCTTCTCTCAGCGCTCTCATATTTGGTAGCTGGCATCTTTTCCAGAGAGTCCTCCACCCATTCCGCCCATCTCTTCTTCGGTCTTCCCTTGGTTCTGCCCTCTGGTGTCCATTCCCATCTTCTCTTCGGCATTCTCTCCTGCTCCATCCCTTCCAGATGTCCCACCATCTCAATCTCCCAAATCCATCTTCAGTGTCATTTCTTCAATCCTAATATCTTTCCTCTAATAACTTCATCTCCTTATTTGTCCTCTCCTCTCTTTCCAAATCATTTTCTAAATATCCTCATCTCCGCCGCTTGTATTTAATCTCCTCTCTTCTCCGTTGTTGTCTCATGTTTCCGCTCCGTGCAGCAGTGTCGGAGTCAGTAAGCTGTTAAAAATCACTTTTTTAACCTCTATTCCGATGTTTCTTTCTTTCATCATGGGTATACCGCTTTAATAACTAATCCATACTTTTCCATTCTTCGCCATAATTCTTCTCCACATTCCTCCCCTTCTGTTAAAAACCCTCCGAGATAATTGCAGGTATTTACCGCTTCACCTCCTCCCTCTCTCACCATCAATCTCATCCCCTCCTCATTTCCTCGGTTACGTTAATTATCTCTTGTCTTCTGTACTGTTCCATTTCTTCATCCTGTTCCTCCACTCCTCCGAAACGAACTCACCACTCTCGAGATCGCTCCTCTCTCTCGTCCAACATGCAGATCGTCCCGCATACTGCCATTATGTCCCTTCAATTCTCTCAGTGCTCTCTTTACTTTCCTTATACCCACGTCTAAATATACTATAAACACAGTGGTGATAAAACACTTCCCCTGCTTTCACTCCTGTTTTTCACCTCAAACGGCATCTCATCGTTCTACGCACTCAGATTCTAAATTTAACAGCTGCATTTTTCAATACATACTTTTTCTATCGGCCTTTCTTTAATCTACCTTCACATCCATTAATCCTCTCCATATATAGCTTTTTCCTTGCATGACCGAATCGAATGCCCTTTTGCAGATCGATGAAGGCTACAGAAAGATCTCTTGCATATTCCAGCATCTTCTTCTCCCGAGACCATTCTCCGTGTGAATAAAGAGGTCCGTCCGTTCCTTCTTTCCTTCTATACCCGTACTCGTTCTCTCCGAGTCCTCGGCTATATTCTATATATATATATATTAATATATTATAACTTATATATAATATATATATATTATTATATTTTATATATATATATATATATATATATATATATATATATATATATATATATATATTACTTATATATATATATCATATATATATATTATTATATTATTTATATTATTAGGTAACTATTATTATATATATATATATATAATTATAATATATATATATATATATCACTATATATATATTTATACATTATTATATATCTAATATATTACTATATATATAATATATATATATATTATATATACTATATATTATATAAATTTAACTTCATTTGAAATGTAAACCACTTGCGAAAATCGCAGCCCCCCCCGAAAAAATTCCCAAGTCCGACCCCCCACCGAAAAAAAATCCTGGCTACGGGCCTGATATATATATAGTATATATTATATAATATATTTATATATATATTATATATATTATATTATAATTATAATCTATATTATATTATATACTATATTATATTATTATTATTTAATATATATATATATATATAATATATATATATATATATATATACTATATATATCTTTATAGAGGGGAGAAATGTAACAAACGCATACTCGAACGATGAATTACTCCCATTTTATGGTGCCGTCTTTTCTTTTGCAGTTCATATTCTTCAACACTCATCCTCCAAGGCAACATATTAACTAACCGCCCATTATCCACATTATCAATATACACATGATTAAAGTACACACCCATTCTAGAATACCACCTTCAGTGACTCCTATCTACTACATATCCCTGTGGTGCGGGAGGAGAAAAGAATTTCCCAATCGTATTCCTGCGGTCGTATGAAGTCGACTAAGGGGCGGTGGTAGTTGTGGTTTGGCTGCCCACTACCACCTATCTCTTGCTAGAAGGCTGATGCATGCCTCGGAGATGGTCGTCGATCGCCGTAAGAACCGACCTTCTATCTTTCGGCGCAATTGTATGAATCGTATGGGTACATGGAATGTCCGAGGAATAAAATGGTTTGAGGAGAAGAGGAGAGATGGTGATGGATGTATTTAGAAAGGGCAAATTCTGATTTGCTTCGCTGTGATGAAACAAAGATGAAAGGAAAAGGTGATAATTGATGTGGTGTGATGTAATAATGTGTGCGTGCGTGCTGGTGTGGAAGAGGGAGAGAAGGAGTTGCAATTTTGATGAGTGATCTGTGGTAACAGAGCTATGGTAGACTTTGTTGTGTGAGTCCTAGAAAATTCTAATGGTTAAATTTTAAGTTTGGAAATGGCGTCAATGGTGTGTGTGGTTTGTGACGTTATGGTCCATCTGAGGAAACTGTTGAAGAGAGTACGATTTTTTGGATATTTGAATGCATGTTTTCTCGATGGGGTCGCAGTAGGAGCTCTTCAGATTGAATAGTGTTGGGTGACTGAATGGTGGATAGGTGATCAAAAGGGATGTATATACAGGTGGTTTTGGGGTAGGGGGAGAAAAATGAGAATGGTAGGGAAGGTGATTGATTTCTTGTGAGGAGAGAGGTTGTGTGTAAGTAATACTTTCTTTAAACACAGGAGTATCCATAAGTATACTAGAGTTGGCTGTAGGTAGAGATAGTATCGAAAGGAAAAGTATGATGATTTTGTGTTGGTGGAGAGGGAGATGTTGAAGTATGTGTTGATGTTAAATCAGTGAGGGGTTTAGGAATTCGGGATTCTCAGATCATTATGTTTGTTTCTATGTAAATATAAGTAGTGGGGGCTTGATGGAGATTTGAAGTGATACGAAAGGAAGTAGGTACAGACTTAAGAATGAGAAGTTAAGTGACCAAGAGAATAAGTGATAAGTATGTAAGAGCGCTCGGTAGTAAATCGGTTGATGTGTAAACGAGTTTGATACTGAACAAATCTGGGGGCAAACGAAGGAAGCAATGTTAGTAGTGCAAAGGAAGTGGTGTGGAATAGTGCTAAAGTACGGAAAGTAAGATATGTGTAATCATGCGAATTGGTGGAATGAAGAGGTGATGAAAGCCGTTAAAGTAAAAAAGCAGCGTGGTTGAATGTACTAAAAAGCAAATGTGAAGTTTCAAAAGAATCAGATGCTGAATTTAATAGGAAGGAAAAATTAAATACTTAATAGGTGCAATACGTAGGAGAAACAAGAGGTAAATGAACAGTTTCGGAAGGAGGATGAATGAGGCATACAAGGAAATAGGAAGCTTCTGGAAGGAAGCGCGAAAGGTTAAGAATCAGAATAAGGGAAATCTGCATAATGAATAGGGAATGGTGCTTTTGTAACTGAATGAAATGATGTGAGTTGGGAGTTGTGGAAAGAACACTTCGAAAATCTGCAACAATATTAACAGTAATGATGAGTTGTTAGTGAAATGTGTGTGGGTTTGATCGTGCAAGAAGGACTAGGTTATTTTGGGGATGAGCGTTATTAGTAAGGGGAGTAATGGGTAGGGTGAGAAAGTGAAGAATGGTAAATCTGCAGGTATAGATGAAAATTACTAGTGAAATATCAAGAGCGTGAGGCGAGATGGTCGATTGATTGATTTGGAATTGTGTAATAAAGCGTTTTTGGAGGGTATATGTTCCAAGGGATTGGAGGAAGAGCGGTAATAGTACTCTTGGTATGGGTAAGGGAGAAGAAGGGGAACTGTAAAGAAATTATAAGGGGCAAATAAGTTATTGAGTGTTGTAGGGAAGGTATATTTGCTGGTATTTTGGGTCGAAAAGCGTGCGTCGAGTGCACTGAGGGAACTTGAATGTGAATGAACAGGTGCGTTTATGGAGTGGTAGAGGATGTTGTGATCAAATACGACAGTGACAAATGATGATGATAATAAATGAGGGAGAAGAAGAAATAAATTATATTTAGGTTTTATGGAATTACAACAGGCGTATGATAGAGTTGATAGGGAAGCTTTATGGCAGGAATTAGTGGTAATATATGGTGTTGGTGTAAGCTTCTGAATGGAATCAAAACGTATGTATGACGATAGTGAAGCGTTGTGTAAGAATAAATTGGTGTCAAATGTGAATTGGTTGGATTATAGCGGAAGTGAGACAGGTTGTTGTTACTGTCTCCTGGTTTTCAATGTGTAATATGGATGGGCGTTATGAAAGAATTCGATGGTGGGATGGCAGAAATGTGTTAGAATGCATGAGAGAGTGGGAGGGTGCACCTAACCTATTGTTCGGATGATTTGGTTCGTGTGGCGAGTTCTGAAGGGGTTTGTAGAGGATTGTGGAGAAGTTTTTGGCAGGGTATCGTAAATGGAGGGGTCTCGAAAGTAAACGTAGATAAAGTTAAGGGTTATGGTTAGTGAGGACGTCCTCATGTGAAGTTAATGTAATGATGACAGCTGGGCAAGTGTTGAGTTAAAATATTTAGCGGTATGTCGTTCTTGGATTAGAAGGGAATGGATGAATGTAGAGTGTAGTAGGAAAGTGGAAACTGGCATGGAAGGTGGCTTGTTGTGCAATTAATAGTTTGGTGAAATTGTAAAGGACTAAGTCTTGAGTGCGCTCAGAGTCTTACATGAGGGTATGATTTTACCTGTGTTAATGTATTATGGTATGTCGAGACTATGGGTCTGAAATAAGAGTATAGATCTAAAGTTCAACTGTGTTCAGATGGACAATCTAGGGGCATGCTAGGTGTGAACAGAATTAATAAAATGAGGAATGAACGTATAGGAGAGTTGTGTGGTGTGAAGAAGGGTAAATGAGAGAGAATAAATGAAAGTAGTTGAGATGGTTTGGTCATGCTGGAAGGATGAATGAAAGTCGGTTGGTTAAGCGGATGTATAGTGGTGGCGAGTGTGTTGGGAACCGACCGGCTGGGAGACCGAAGAGAAAGTGGATTGAGTCGGTGAACGAATGTCTGAAGGAGAGAAATGTGAGGTTTGGCAAGAGTGGAGAATAACAGTGCGTGCATAGGAGATGACATGCGGGGTTTTTTGTATGGGGGCATGGTGTGGTCCACCCGGCCAAGGGATGAACCCCTTACATTGACGATTTACCATAGGGAGGGTCCGTCGCGGGTCCTCTGATCGCTCTAGGGTGGATTTCCTGTCTGTGACGAGCTCTCACAATTAATTGGTACAGAGGGGGCGGTAAGGCTGGGCTTTCTTTTCGACGTTTGTCATGTTCTCCTACTGCTTTTCTATTCCGATGCTTGTACAGCACCTTACCCCCAATCTTGGGGCAAAGAGGAAGCTGAACAGAAAGAAAGAAAGATATATTATATATTTTTATATCTACTATATAATATATATATATATATATAGTATATATATATATATATATATATTATTATATTATTATATATAACTATATATATATATATATATATATATATATACTTATATATATATATATATATATATATATATATATTATATATTACTTTATATATTAGTATATATATATATATATTATATATATATATATATATATATATATTATATATATATATTATAATTATTATATATATATATAATTATATCATATACTACTATTATATTGATATATATATATATATACTATATATATATAGTATAATAATATACATATATATATAGTATAATCTCGATCAATCATCATCCACTTCTTTCCCCAACGGCTGGGGGTACAGGCTGCGGTGAGCAATGCAACGGAAACAGAAAGTAGTAGAAGAATATGACCACAAGTCCAGAAAAGAAAGGCCCAGCCTTACCGCCCCCTTATACCATAGTGAGAACTCTCGCCAGGCCAAAAAAGTCCATCTCCCCCTCCCAAAGTTCACCAGGGAACACTGTGACGGAACCCCTCACTATAGCACTCCTCGTCAATTGTGGGGTTCCTCCCTTCTGCCCAGGTGGGGCGCCACAACCATACCCCTCACAAAATCTCGCATTCCTCCTATTATGCACCTTTATTCTCGCTTTTGCCAAACTCATATTCCTCTTCTCTCAGGCATTCCCTTACTGACTCAATCCTCTTTTTCTTCGTCTCCAGCCGGTCGATTCCATACACACTCACCACTATACAATTCCGCTTAACCACCGACTATATCATGCCATCTTCAACATTGACACAACCATCTCAATTGTTACTTTCATTATCTCTCATTTATCGCCCTTTTCTTCACACCATCACAACTCTCTAATACGTTCATCCCTCCTAATTATACTCTTCAATTTCTTCACACCTACACAGCCCCGTATAGATTGTTCAATTCTGAACACTTGGACCTACGACTATACCCTCTTATTCCATGTCATACTCATAGTCTCAACTACTATATTCAACACATGGTTAACAGCATTCCCGTCAAGTAAGCCTAGCTGCAACTCAAGACTTAGTCCCTTTTAACCCTCACCTAACAATTATAATTGCACCATGCCACCTTCCTGCCCTGTTCACTTAACTTTCCTACTACACTCCGCATCATCCGTTACCTTACATCCAACATAATATATTTAATAATTAAAACTCAGACACTTATTCCAGCTGCTGCACCATCTACGAAATATACTTCACACCTGGAAGACTGTCCTCACTTCGCTATACCTATAACCCATCCTTTTACATCACCCTTCCAAATCTCTATAACCAATGCCTCTCTATACTCTCTTCAGATTCACTCCACACAAAACAAATCATCCGCATATATAATAGGTAGAGCATCTCCACTCTCTTCCATTCATTCCGCATCATTCTAAACAACCTATCTTCCTGCCTCCCCCCTATTTCCCACCTCTAATCTTTCATAACCCTATCATATATCAATGAATAATCCAGGGAGACATAACACATCCCGCCTCACTCCGCTATTAATATTAAACCAAATACACTTTTCGACATACATATTATTCTTACATACATTACGCTTCATTATCGTCATTACCATACATAATTTTGATTAAATTTAAGCCTACCCCAACACCCATATATCACTAACACCTGTCATAGAGCTTCTCTACATAATACTATTATCTCGCCTGTGCAAATTCATAAAATCCTAAATACAATTTATTCTTCTCTCCCTCATTTTCTCAATCATTGTTCAGTAAAGATTTGATCACACAATCTCTACCAAACTCCTAAACGCACGCTTGTTCCTTTTACCCAAATCAGTCCTTCAGTTACTCCGACGACGCATTCTTTCGAACCAAAATTAACAGTCATCATCATCTTCTCCATACAACACGTCAAGTAAACTAATTCCCACCATAATTCCTCACAATTACCCCTATTCCCGCTTACTACTATTATATAGTGGTAGCTATTACTTTGCCCTCGGTTCTCCAATACCCTCGGAACTATATCCTCCATAAACTCTTTGTTACACACAACTTCCAAATCCAATCATTCATCATCTCGCCCCGTCATTGTGCTCCAGTTACAAAAACCCAGTATTTTCATCTTTACCTGCATAGATCTTTTTCTCTTAACAAACCATTTCTCAATCTTCTTTTCCTCCTACTTCTTTTCTTTTTATTCATTACCTCCTCCTTATATAATGACCTCATCCCCAATTACCTATTCCTTCCTTGCACATCAAAACCCCACAACACATCTCACTATCACCCTCCTCATTACTGTTGAATATTATACCGATTCTCGAAGTGTCCTTTCACACCCCCTCACATTCCATTTTCATCAAGTTACGAAAGTCACCATCCCTATTCATTATTCAAATGCAGACTTCCCTTATTTCTCTCTTAAGTTCGCCTTCCTCCCAGAATGAGCTTGCATAATTCCTTTGTAGTCCCCATTTATCTCCTTCCAAACTGTTCATTTACCTCTTTTTTTTTTGCCTCTACGTATGCACTTTTAATACAGTCTCTCCTATCATTTTTTCTCCTTAATAATTCCAAACATCTTCTTTTGAAACATCATCATTGCCTTTTGTACATTCAACCCGCTTCTTTTTTACTTTTAACCGCTTTGCATCACCTCTCCTCATCCACCACATCCTGTTATACATTCTTTACTTCCTACTTTATACATCCACATACTTCCTTTGCACTGCTAACAACTGCTTCTTCATTTGCTCCCAGATTTGTTCAGTTTCAACTTTTTGAATTCAACTGATTTACTCTGCGAGCGCTCTAAATAATTATCCTTAATTTAACCTTGTTCACTTAATTTTTACTCTTAATTCTACCCACTTCCTTCCTTATGACCTTCCTCTCCATCCAAGCCCCCACTAACTAATTTTACATAAAAACAACTTAATGATCCGATAATCCCTTTCCTAAACCCCCTCACTGATTTTATATATATATATATATATATATATATATATATATATATATATATATATATATATATATATATATATATATATATATATATTATATATATAATATATATATATATAATTTTATGATGGCAGCATATATAATTTTTTTGCGCAGCGGAATGTTGATATATTATATATAATTATATATAACTATATATATATATATATATATATATATTATATTATATATATTATATATAATTATAAATATATATATTATATATATATATTATATATATAATATATATTAGTGTTATGCAGCATATATAATTTTTTTGCGGAATGCGGATGTTTTGATATATATATATATTATATATATATATATATTAATATATATATATATATATATATATATATATATATATATAATATATATTATTATATATATTATATATATATATATCTATATATATATATATATATATATATATAAAAATATATATAAATATTATTATATATATTATATATTATATTATATATATAATATATATATATATTAATTATATATATAATATATATATATATTCGAGTTTTGGCACAATCTATTAATATAATTGTGTTACCAGTGTAAGGGTGGCTGTCGCAGTAACCCCGACTCCACCCTAATATTATTTCTGAAAGGTGCAACACTAATATATATATATCTATATTCATAATTATATATATTATTATTTCCATTTATGCTTCTAATCATATGCACTTTCTCCCATCCTACTAATGTATCTATCTTTAGGTAAAATAAGTAGACTAGTCATTTGCAGACAATATTTATTCTGATTTTATGAAAGTGGACTTTTCCACCACAACTCATTGTTGTCTCTTGCTGTCAAGAGGAGTTACACATTGCTGGAAGTAAGTCTTCACAGTTTCCAATCTTGATGTTAGATGTGTAACCAGCAGCTCCATTGATTTATGAGTGCTAACCCTCTTTTTCTTCAACAGACTTTTCTTCAGTCAGCAGATCATCTTTAAAGACTTTCCCAGTGCCCTTGCTGAGGGATTAATTCCCATAGGGTAAGCACTCATTTTAGCTTCAATATCATTCTTATTTATTTTTCACTCACTGTAATAACAGCATGGAGCTTCTCTATATTTGACTTGTCTACATTACAGGTGCTATTCTTGGGGCATTATCGCCTACTGCTAGTGTCTGGACAGATTTCAACTTTGCTATTCTTGGGAGCATCAGTCTTTGCCAGTCTTGGGACCATCATTGCTAGTCTCAGGGCATTATTACAGTGCCTATCTTGGGAATATTACTGCCTATCTTGAGAGATTCCAACCTCATTCCAACCTCAATCTTGAACTACAGCATTTGCGATTTATCAACTTTCATCAATTAACAGATCCAATTGGACTCATCAGAAGAAACAGAATAATTAAGTTGAGTTACGGTTAATGTTTTTTGCATCTTACACACACAGACAAATTAATTCAATGTTCCATTATTATTTATATTTTCTATGTAAATAATATTTGGAAATTCGAACATACAGTTCCGTCTGTAATTACTCTTAATGCAGACCATGATTTTACAGGACCTCGATAGGTCACGAATGATGTAAATAGCTTCCCTCCCTTAAAAGTTAGTTTTAAATAAAATTACAAAAGGAAGCATTTTGTTTCTCCCCCTTCTACTCAGTTAACGTTTAATGATTACTTATTTACGGAGGGAGAGGAAGTCATTCAAATAAAGAAGTTGCTGATGAATAGTTGCTGCCTAGATGTCTTTTTAGTTCGTTCTGGTAAGAATCTCGTTTACCGTTAGAAAAAGCTTAGGCTAATTAACAAACTAACAGAACCGTAGAGCTACAGTGATAGTTATAGTATTAACTTACTAACTGATAGTATAGTTTTCCTATTAACCTAATAACCGGTAGATTAGATCATTACCGTCCTTATTAGTATCTGAACGCAGTTGTAGTCATAGTATCAGATTTTAGTTCTGAGTTTAAGTGTGAATGTTTGGGGACTTTCTTTCTTCCGGGTCATTTCAGTTCGGAGCGCCATAACTTCCCTTGCGGGCTTCAGATTCACTGAGTGCTTCGTCACTCTCCCCAACATCATCTTAAATTTAGTGGCGCCCGAACAGGGACGCGAATGTTTTTCTCCGGTTCCTGAAGGAACACGTATGACTGATTTTTGAATGACTTGAATAGTGGTAGTAATAGAGTTAGGTCAGTAGATCAACCGTACCAGTAGTCAAAGTCATAGTAGTCATAATAGTTATAGTGGTAGATAACGAGTACCAGAGCAAGCTAACTCGAGGTCTACGCAGCAAAATAAAAATTCATACAATAATTTTGTTCGAATTTCTAAATTAGATACTGCCTGCTTTATCCAAATTTCACCTCTGTCGCAAACACCTTTCTTTCTTATCATCATTTTTTTTGTCATTATACTTTATTTTTGTGATATATTTTTATTTTTGTGAAATATATTTGAAATATAATATCTTGCCTAACCATAATGCAGCCTTCTAACAGATTTTCAGAGTTGCAGAGTTTGAATGGGGGCGAGAATGGTGATGATGGGGAGAGGGTTGTTGCAGGAGCGCAAGCTTTGGTGAATGTGGGTGATGAAGTGGAAGATTTACCTCCACCAACACAAAGAGAAATGTTGGATTTTATCAGGGAAAAGGAAAAGAAAGAGAAAGAGCAGAGACGAGACCCAGCTTTCGCTCGGGGTCGTCCTTCCAATGTAGAGCCTGTGTTAGACACTCCTTTGCAGGAGTTTGTCACAACATTAACACAGGAGTTCAAGTTCCTTAAGGAGGAGACTGCGTTGTTGCGAGCGCAACAACAACCACAACCAATACAACAACCTGCTAGGGTTGTTCCCCCCAGTGTTACTGTTCCTGGTATTACAGATCTGTTGGGAACAGACTTTTCTTTACTAAATTTCGGTTCTCCTTCTGGTTCTCCTGTAATAGCTATGTCGGAACCAAATCCATACACGACAGCACATGTTTATGGAGTGTCACCCTCTGACGCTGTTTACACGACGTACACGACACCCCTTAATACACAACCGACTGACGTGACTTACGTTCAGACTTCGACGATAAACTCTCCTTTCCAAAGTCAAGGTATCTTTGAGCCTTTGACTTCCAGTATTTCCGCAATGCCGATTCCAGTTGCTGCAGTATCAGCACCACCATCAGATCATCGTCAACATGGATTAACAGGTCCTGCAGGACAAATTGACAACAGACCTTATTTTCCACCACCACCACCAACATACAATACAGCTGCTGATAATCAAGTACCACCGCAGTTCTTTGCTCCTTCTAGATTGGACGTTTTAGAACGACACATGCTTATGATGTCACAAGCCATATTGTATCTGGCTGAAATAGCAAAGAATTCGCGGAAGGTCAAGGTGGTAGATCCCGGAAAGTTCAAATACGAAGCTGACCAGGATCTTGTTAGTTACTTCGCCGATTTCGAACAATTCTGTTCATTCAACTATCCTAACTCGCCTCATCAGTGGTTGCGCTTGTTAGGAAGACAACTTGAAGGTTCTTTCCTTCAGTTGTATCAGCTCATCATCAAGGATGATAGAAATTACGGATCCGTCAAAGAAACTTTGTTGGCTTGGTTTCACCAAGAAGAAAAACGGAAGAACGAGCATAAGCTGAGAGCTTATCATTCAGCATACAGAACACCAGGCGAGAGTATTCGTATGTATGCTCTTCGTCTAGAACATCTAGCCAAGAAAGCATATCACGGTCTAGAGATGAGAGAGCATGATTCTTTACGAACTGCTTTTCTCCTCAGCCTACCTCCTTATGTAGAGAAACGGATTTCAGAATACATCAAGCAAATTGAGGAGGATAGTACTGAACGTGTACTCTGGAGTAAGATTGTAAGCTTAGCAGATTCCTTTGATCGTGACTACAACAAGGGTAAATCTACAGTAGCAGTTTCCAACAATTATACTCCAGAGCGAAATAACAGTAAATCGGATCAATCAAAGACTGACCTTGACTCAACAATCACGATTGACATTGTAAATCCTGGTTGGTCCGATGTTCTTCAGAAGACTCATAATGGACAAAAGTCTCACAACAAAGAGAACACATATCATAATACAAATCAGAATAAGAAATCTTATACCTCATCCACTAACAGTTCAAATAGTCGGTTTTACAGAGATTCCCAAAACACTAGCCGACGCAGTCACAACAATACACAGACACACACAAATCGCAATGAGAACACTAACAGAAATCACCTCTGTTGCGATTACTGTGAGAAAGTTGGGCACACAATGGATGAATGTTATAAGTATCTCGGGGTATGTTCGTATTGCAGAAAGAGGGGGCATATAAGGGATGAATGTAGATCCTTAAGATCTCCTCCACGTACAACACAAACAAATTCTGGTAGAGTGTGTCCGTTTTGCAAGGGCCCACATGCCGGAATTAACTGTACACATAGAACACCACCGCGCAATCAGACTCAGAGGAATACACATAACAGATCACCACAATCCTCTGGTCAAAACAGGAAACACAGTAATTCCCCACGCGCGGACAATACACACCAGCAGTCACGAACTAATACACGTGACACTCCGCTTCCGCAACGAAAATTTCTGGACCCATGCGATTGGTGCAAAAAGTCGCACTACGAAGGAAAATGTATGGGCCCATCAGAAGCAGATCAAGCGGGAGCTTTAAACTCCAAATCTCCCCGGAAATGAGCCATCCGGTGGAGACGAATTTACAGCAGTCCATGTTGAACCATATAGTGGCTCCTCATGCAGAAAAAATAGTAGAGGATAGCATTAGTGCTAGTTGTAATGTAGAAACCTTAGCGGTTAGTAGTAGTGCTAGGTCCTTCTCTTACAACTCTTACAGATACAGTATCAGTTAGTAGTAGTGTTGTTCATAATTCTCTTTCTAAACCAGTAGTGGTTAGTAGTAGTGCAGCATCTGTAGCCGTTAGCAGTAGTGTCAGTCTTCCTAAGATAGAACCTGTAGTGGTTAGCAGTAGTGATAGGCGCACTCAAGCTAGTGATACAGATGAGATGAAAGAGATAGTGAGTAGTGATGTGTATCATGTGAATCTAAGTGTAAAAGCGGATGATATGATCATTGACATTAACCTTTGCCAAGCGGATGTAGAGCCATTGATTGTGTGCGTGGCATTAGAGGATAATAGTCCAAACATATATGAATGCCTCGTTGATAGTGGAGCAGGGGTTAGTCTGGTGAGTGCAGAGGTCATATCAAGTCTGAAAGAACCAGTAGAACTTTTGCCTGCCGCAAAAGTAGGGGTTAGAGCAATCAGTGGGTTTGGCAGAAGTACTCGCATTCCTATTGATTATTATGTGAACTTTAAGCTAAGATTTCAGGGAGGTTTTATAACTCAATCCACTGAATTCTTTGTAGTTCCTTTAAAGTATATGCAGTTTGCATTAATAATGGGAACACATTCACTCAGGGATAACGATTTACTGCCGGATTTAGCTAAAAAAGAATTAGTTCATAGAGTAAATGATGATGTGTATGTTGTAGCTTCCGGAATCAGTCGCCACAGTTTGCAGACTCATCCTCAAATATGTGTTGTAAAAGTAGTGAATGGAAGGATGATAGCAGATTCTGATATCAATGAACTTGATATTATACACAATCAAGCCAATGATAAGGATTTAAAACTGATTATAAGGAGTTTACAAACTAATGATAATCAGGGTTGGCTTAGAATTAACAGGGTTTACAGACAATACAAAGCCCAGCTTGTATTTGAAAGTGGAATACTTTACCACAAGCTGAAGTCGGGAGAAATGTTATATGTCATCTCTCTAGATTTCCTTGTGCATATAGTTTTAGGCCTTCACTTTTCCTGTGCCCATATCGGGCGTAATAAACTCCTTCAATTAATTTACAAGCACTTCTGGCACCCACGAGTAAATCGGGTGGTTTCTGACATTGTGAGGTGTTGTCCAATCTGTCAAAAACAGAAAACATTTTCTTCAGTTATGACACCTCCAATGTTAAAAATTTTAGCAGAGTACCCATTCGACCTTTGTGCCATGGACTTGTTGCAGTTTCCTCAAACAAGTTCAGGTAACAAGTACTGCATGGTCCTTATTGACCACTTTTCCAAGTGGGTTTCTGTGGTACCTCTATCTAATAAATCTAGTTTTTCTGTTTCTAATAAATTAAAACATCAGGTTCTTCCATTTCTTCCGAAAGTTCCAAATAGAATTCTTACAGATAATGGCACTGAGTTCACTTCTCAGACGTTTCAAAATGTTCTTCAAGAACATAACATCAAGCATATCCGAACCTCTCCTCTCCATCCAGCAAGTAATGGAGTTTGTGAGCGTTTCAACAGAAGTCTGATACAAATAATCAAATGCTTGGTTCTTGAAAATCCCAATGGTTGGGATGAGGAACTTTCTTCTTCTGTCCTCATTTACAATCACACTTCACACAGTGCTCTCGGTATTTCACCCTCTGATTTTATTCTACAGAAAGCACATTCTCCAACCCATAGCTTTCCCCAATATTGGAAAGAAGGGAGTGTAAATTTTCGACCTTTCCGTGTAGGACAGAAAGTCGCTAAAAAAGTCATCCGTACAGGTCATAGCACCATTCAGAAATTTAAGAGCCGATGGGAAGGCCCATATATTGTCACCGAAGTTAATGATAACAAGGTTACGTACCTTGTTAGACGTGCTAATGACCTTGCTAACAGGTTACAGAAAGTCCACTTCTCACATTTACGTGGGTGGATTGATATACCAACATATCTGCGCAAGTATTTGTCGCGTAACCCTGAGATTCGCGAGAAGTTCTTCACTGATGACGACGAAGAAAATGAAGAAGTGGATGAAGATACAGATGACTCTGACGTCATTTCAGTTGCAGATAGTATTTCCGTTTCAGGAGATGAACCTGACCCATTTCAACCAATCGACGAAGAAGAGGAGGAAGATAATGATTTTGAGGGTTTTCTCCCTACAAACCCCATATCTTTAGAGCTATTTTCCAGATTACCTGATTTGTTGGATCAAATAGACCAACTCAATTCTGACACTTTTAGTTCATCAGTCCCTTATGTAGGAACACCAGTCCTTTCGCCTACTATTGTTCAGCCTCCTCGTTCTCAAACCAGAGTTGCTTTTGCTGTACCTCCAGTTTCCAGTGTAATAGAAGATTCTTCTCGAACTTCTGTTGTTCCACCTTTAACTTTAGAGCAGTATTTTCCTGATACTTCTCAGATTCCAACTCGTAGTCTTAATACTTCTATGAATGAGACTATTTCTTTTACTGAATCTTTATCGATGGACTACCATGATTTATACACTCATGTGTATCCTCCACACTTACAAGTCTCTTCTGTTCTGACTTCTCATAGTCAGGTTGTGTCACCGGTTTCCATATCACAGCCACCGTCTGTAACAAACCCAAATGTTGTAGCGTCGCATACTGTTGATTTTGATGGAGCGTCTTTCTTAAATGCATATTTCAGGGAGAGACCTAGCTCGAATCTCCTTGATCCTTCAGCAGTTCTTAGTAGTTCTATTACCCATCAAGAAGTCACGCCTCCACCTTTTCCATCTTTTCAATTCAGTAGTACTTCTAGTACTCATCGTACAGACTTTTCGGGTTTCCGTTCCAGTTTTCCGTCTTCTTCCCCTTCTGTATCACATCAGATTTCTTCACTGTCCCAAACACCACCTGCTCCATACACTGTAGTTGGTGAGGTTCTTGGTGGTGATTCCGTTAATCTTCAATTGGATGACAGTGACTTACAATTAGTGCATATAGAGGAAGAAGATTTGGAGAGATTCAATTTTCCACCACGTCCATTCACACGACGTATGGGACCGGTACCTGATTTACCGAATGTTATGGAAACTCCAATTGAATATATACAGAGAAGACGACGAAGCAGTTTATTGTAGTTATGCTTCTGAATTAACAGATATCCGACATGATCTTCTGTTTCTCATGCTATTCACTGCCACTTGCGTTCTTGTGGATATTCGTTCTCTTATTGTCATACTGGTCTTCGTTTTCTATTCTCGTCTCTGTTATCTCTGAATGTTCTGTGGTGGTGAATTTGTGTGTTAGAGTGAGTGTCGCATTGTGTTGCTGGGATAACCACCAGTGCTGTAAAATGTGATGACACATTCATTCATCTCATCTCCTTTTCATCCACATTAGTATCAAAAACATTACTTCTTACACTAGTAGAGTCTTTACAGTCATCTCAGCCTCACTGAAAACAAAGCCTATAAGATCTATAAGAACAGAGTTTGTTGGTTGTAGCATTTATATATTATTATTTTCTATTATTGTAAATATAATATTTCTCGGAAGTGTCCGAAAAGTGACGGCTCCATGTTGGAAAATAAGCATTGAGGGTTCAGAAGTTGGTAATTTTAGATGAAACCAATGCTGGCAAGAGTTACTTAATATTAAGGTTTGTCCTCTACCGACATTCTCTATTACATTTGGGGCAGGGGTATGAATCGGACTTGCGTTTTGATTATATATCCCCGCTAATAAAAAGAAAGTTGGGGGTGACCCTGTGTTAAACAACCCACCAAATTCAAAAGGATAGAAAAAAACATATGATACTGAAGTCCTTAACAACCAACATCAACACCTTACTTAACAGAGGTTGATTAACTAACAATTACATGCCTCAGTATCCTTAACATAAGAACCAACAAACTAGCAGACCTCTGCAACATAATCAGAACTCCACATCCCCTGATATCTCCTCCTGCTCTCCCCAAATTCAAGTTCCACATGGTAAACTTTTCCACTCTCTGTCTCTCCTCAGATTAATCCTCATCACTTATCCAGTTCAACATAAACACTCTACACTCGCAACATCTTTTAAAAGAGCATACATTAACTACAAGAAAGCAAACTTGCAAGCTTTCATGACTGCGGTAGAACAAGACCTAGAATCACTCCAAATTGTTGAAATTTCTCTACATCAACAAAACAATCACAACAATCGTCTCAATATCGGCTGTTGTTGTGGGGGGATTTCTTTTCTTGTCAGCAGTGGTGTCCTCAGGTTTATGTCCTTATCTCCTATTTTATCTGCTTTCATTAATGACTTGACCTTTTTTTCATTCTTCAACTCATTCTCAATTCTGCTCCTCTTTACTTCACAGAATTGCCTCTCATCTAGTCTTTCTGATTCTATTCTCGCGGATTGGATAGAATTTCCGGGTGAGGTCGTTTCAACCTGTGAAATTTAATTCTTAAAAAACCCAACTTCTACAAATCCTCTCTAAGACACCTAACTTTCGTTATCTCTCGACGGTTCTCTCGTCTCTCCTGTTGACAATATAAATCATCCTTGGCCTTAACATAAACAAAAAAATGTCTTGAAAAACCTCACATCAAACGGTTGCTAGGGTGGCCTCAAGAAACTGGGAGTTCTGTTTAGACTGGGAGACTTTTTTCCTCTTCTCCGTTACTCCAGCTATAACAATGGTCTCATCCGCCCTTGTATGGAGTACTGCTCCAATATTTGGGGGGGGGGGCTTGGTTTCACCCGGCTTTTTTGGATAGGGTTGAGCCAAAAGGCTCATAAACTGTCCTGTACTTTCTAGTTCACTTGGACCTCTATCTTTGCTGGGCGATGTTGGTAATGCTTTATCCTTTTCTATAGGGACTGTCGCAGTGGCAAAGTGCTCGAGGGAACTTCCACTCGCATATCACCACCTTTACGACGACCTCATAGCACAGGGGGATGTGTCCAGCACATGAGTTTTGTGTGATATTTAGTAGTAACTCCTGACTAGTTCGCTCGGGGCTTCCTTCTTTTCCTGCACCTCTGTTCTGTGGAATCTCTTCCATCATCTGTGTTTCCCACTCAATATATAAATCTCCTCACTTCAAAGCTTGCGTCTGTGCTCATCTGCGTAAGATGGATTTTTGAGGTTCAAACACCCCTACTTGAATGGGTTCTGCCCGTGAGCGGAGGTGACAACTGCAAAAAAAATAAATAAATAAAAAGGTTTCTAATAAAATTTCGTATAAGCTAGCTGAAACCCACAAGAATGGCATCTCCGACAGTGACCACTCTAGAATGCTTTTAATAGCATAACTGAGGAGCTTGCTCGCTTGTCAAAAAAAAAAATTCACAGAAAGTGGAAGCTGCCTTATCAGCAACCTGGCAACAGCACTGATAGTGCCGATGCAAAAAAAAAATTCTAAATTTTGAATTTCCCTGACTTTCCTGAAACCAAATCCGCATATATTATCCGTGCACCAGCGTGGTCAGTTAATTTTTGGCGTATAGAAATTCTATTAATCCTTATAGCAGTCCTATTTACTCCAGTTCATACTTACATTATTGAAACATTACTCTTTGAAAACGTTCATAATATGGCATGAAATTTAAAAAAAAATTTTTAGATTGCAAATTTTTTTTTTTTAGTAGCTGTACAGGCACTGGTTTCTTATTTTTTAAAAAATACCAGTTTTATTTATACAAAAGAAAATAAATTAAGCTTACATTAATAGCCTAGTGAATAACAGTCCTGTGATCAACAAAGTATCTAAATAGGGGAAAATTTAAGAGTTACTTTTTACTCAAAGCATCTGAGTTTATTTGAATTTTTAGCGCCTTCTTAACTGTCAAAACTTCAGTTTTAACATCTTTCTCTGCCCTTCAAGTTTATAGAGATCATGTATGGATACTTTCTTTTTCAATCATTTTAAGCATTTCTTCTTTTGGGTTCTGTTTTGACTCTTTGAGTGAGTGACCAGTGAGTGAGGTTGTGTTAAATTAATCACCAATTTTTTGAGTGATAGAGATTTTTATAAAATAGATTGATGAGATGATATACAAAATTGTGTCCTAGTTGGAGAGAAACAGACATATTATTTTCAGATTATCCATAATTATTGCTTAAATTTATAAGAAAACCCCTCCTTTCCACTGTCGCATTTTCTGCGAAAATATCAGTCCTATTTAATAATTTGCCACAATTCTGCAATAACATTGATTCCAGGTACTATAGAAGAAAACAACTCAGTCTTAGAAAGACAATCACCAACCAAATATTTTGAATTTAAATTCATGGGTAGAATGAGGTTCAGTGGTGGGTAGTGTGTATTGTGCTTTTGCTTTTTAGAAAAATAGGAGCAAGTCCATGGTAAATCACATATTTACATTTCATCGGCCCATTTTAAAATTTAAAGCTACACACTATCTGGAAACATTAATTTAAATATTTCCCCTATATCTGACACGAGTTAAAGCACATTTTAATCATCAACCCCCTTTAATGCCATAGTATTATCAATCTTGTTAACTCAATCTTTTAATGCAAAAAGATGAAACTGATTGATAAACTGGTTTGGTTGTTATTAATAGAACACTCAGGGTCATTTACAATCGTTGAGTATGATAGAAGTTGATGGATTGGCATAATTTTTTCAGTGCACACACTTTCAACTATATTTGTAATTATTAGAAACACATAACGAAAAGTTTTAACATGATAGTTGAGTATCTCGCTGAGTTTGAATAAATATCAAAGAATTTTCCACCCTCTTAGAATGTGAAACTTCGCGACTATGGGTCCCAATGATTAGATTAAGATCAAGTTCTTTTTTAACATACTTCAGTACTGCCTGGAACTATCAGGTCGTTTACCCTAACCACCTGATAACTGTGTTCATTTTGACGTCCAAATCCACTTGGTCCGTTAAAGTTAGTTCTTTTTGTTTGAAGTCATTTTATAAATAATAATAAATACCTCAACTGCACAAAAACCAAAATCACTTCGTCACCTTAAAAAAACACCTCAAAAAGTATATAAATCCCTAAAAAGAAAAAGATATAAACAGATTAAGTTATAAGTCATACAGTCCAAAACACATCCATATACAAATCACCTTCAATCGAAAGGATAAACTTGGAAACAACCTCTATGACAAATAGGAAGAATAGTAGGTAATGGACTAAAAATAAGAAAGAAAACAGGATAGAAAGTAGATTTATGGAAGTTCATTCCTCGCCCATACCTTTCATTAACTTATCAAATACATCTCTTATTCCAACAATTATACAATAAGGAAAAAAAATATATAAAATATGCAACTTGGTCCATGGATCATCTTCATATGTTTTGAAACTTTAAAATTTCCCTGACTTTCAGCATATCTTAAAGCGTTTCCCTGACTTTCCCTGACATTTTTTTTCCTGACTTCCCTGACATTTCCAGAAGTGTGAACCCTGTAGTAGTTGAATGATGGCTCTTTTCAGCAAATAAATCCTCTTGAAGATGGAGAGATTTGGATATGTTTCGACTTTGACAAGTTCATGGCCGAAATTGCATGAAATCTCATTCACCTTCAAAGGAAATCACCACCATGGAACCTCATCGAAAAAACTGAAGAGACGCATCAGGAGCTAGATAATTCAAATTTGAAATCTGTGAAAGAGGAGATGAGGCTCTACGAAAATATGAGATGCTGCCTACAGAAGAGAAATCATGTGGGGCATGAAAATGGGCCAAGGTTCCATTATTATCAGTGCTTGCAAGCAAATAATTATCACACCTCCTCATCAGTCGAGAGTGAGCGTTTTATAGGTAGGTGGGAATGTAAATCCCCCAAAAAGGAAGCAGGCTCTCCGCCAGATACTAGTAAAAAGCTTATGTTTTTGATTACAATTCTGTGATATTTTTGAATTTGAGTATTGAATGAAATCTATCTTAAAGGAGTATATTATTATTCATGTTTGATAAATATGCAATTTTTTTTATTTTTGTCATTTCAGCTGATTTTGAGGTCTCTTCTTTCAATATTTATTAATTCTATATAATAATTGTAGCTAGTTAAAGCACTATCTTGTAAATATGATATGTTAAACAAAAAAGCAGTAGCTAACATTTGAATTAAACTTCACTCGGAAAATGGAATGGAATTTTTTGGAATAACACAGCATAAAAAAGTTATTAATATTAATTATATTTATATTCCTTAAAGATACTATTTTAATTTATAAAAAAATAATAATTATGGGCAGCAACCAAAACTATAAAAATGACTAAGTATTGGTTGTACAGGAATGCACTCTTGAGTTGCCTAGCAGTACACAAATGTTCTATCTATTACTGTTAATTTATTATATTAATTAAAGTATCTGCATCGGGATATCGGCACCTGAAAAAATAGAGTATCAGTTCGGCAACCTCATTTTCTGAGTATCAGTACATCCTATATTATATTCTACACTTCCGCCCTTATATGTTATTTTCTTTCATTTCAGCAGTATGAGGGTATAAATCATCCAATGTAATGGCTGGTCCCGCTTCTCATTACTCTTTCATCACTGTGCAACGCTCTCTACAAAATTCTCATTATTATTCTTAGAAAAGCGCAAATATATCTGATAACCAATTAGTTAAGTAATACATCTCCTTTAAACTTCACCACCTTGATATTTCCAAAGCCTTTTGTCTACCCTCAACTGCAGGTATGCTGCTATTTCAAATCCACCACCTTAATTTTGCCTTTTTTCTACCTCGCAAATGAATCAAACTGAAGTTCTTCTTCTTTTTTTTATTACAGACTAATTTATTAGATTGTAATTTTTATATACTGACCACCTATATTGAATATCTATTACAAAAATAACTGTAAGGAATATTCTTTTTCTCACGGATATTACAAGGTAAAACATGCAATATATTCTTATCTTATACTTGGAACATAGGATTAGAAATTGAAACCAATCACAATGAAAACAATGAAAACATTAATTTCAGCAGCATAAATAAGATTCACTTCTTCCAGTCACAATAGGTTCCAGGTATCAATCTGATCCAGGTTATTAGCCTCCGATTTAAGCAGGTTGTTCATTTTCTCACATTTCCTTTAGATTAATTTAGTGATTTGTTAAACATCTATCTATGATAATATTAAAATATATAATTTGTTTTAAATACATCTTTATAGTATAATAATATTTATTTAGTGCATGGCATGGAAGCTCTATTAGGAAGAATTTGTCTGCCCTGCTTCTGAGTCATCTCTCTTCTTTTTTTTGGCTTTTTTCGCGACCCTATTTATCAACACAGAAATGAAGTTAATTAATACTCCAAAATAAGAATTACAATAACACCTTTTACGAGACTAGATTCTGAAATGAAACAGTAAGATATACAAGTGTAAAAAAATAAAACAAGATATGTCTTATTGCTTGAATATATATATTATATATATATATATTATATATATATAATTATATTATATATTATATAATATACTTAATATTATATAATATATATATATAATATATAATAATACCGTATATATATAAATATAATTAATAAACTATATATATATATATATATATATATATATTATATATATATAATATAAATTATCATATATATATATATATATATATAATAATACGATGTATATATATACAGTATATATATATATATATATATATATATATATATATTTATATATATATATATATTATATATATATATATAATATATATATATATATATATATATATATATATATATATATAATATATATAAGGGAGATGTTGTTCGTGCATAGTTGTGTCATTGACAACTGAAGTAACCTTAGTAAGTTTATTAAATAGGTTTAAGATATACATTGATCCAGTCTGGACACTGCGATCCAGCCTGGACGATCATTTTATTATAGTATAAATTATGGATTTATTTATTAACAAATCGTATAAGATTTATCGATGTTATAATTATGTTTCTTTCTTTATAGTTGTTGATATAATTATGATGATGTCTTATTGATAATATTATAAACTAAAACATTTGTATAAAGTTACTTAAGAGTACATAATATATTGTACAAAACAATTCATAACATACTCGAAGTACTGAGACCTGGAAGTTGATTATCCAGTTTTTTCCAGTTGTGTGTTAAATCGATAACTAATAAGTAAAGTCCATGTACTATAATGTAACAAAAAACTAATGAATATTATGTGTTGGAATAGATAGTAAACTATCGATTATTGTTTGCAGTTTACTATCTTATTGGACCAGCAAATATTGACCAAATTGAACAAACCCCTCTTTGAAATCTAAAGGGTGAGTTCAATAAAATACCTATAAAATTATATGAAACTATACTGCTATAAATGAAGATAAAGTGTAATCAAATGTAATAATACCCAGTTATTATTTACTTTTGACAGGGTTTGTTTGTTTGTTGGTTTGTTTCTTTAGTTTGGATTTTAAGCTTGAATTCATTCTTATTTGGGATTTATTCTGAATCTTACTTCGTGCTACTATCTGTATTTTGGAGCTGTTTCATTTTGGGGATTCCTTCTGAATCTTACCTTTCCTGTGGTTTTTCTGAGTCCAACGTTATGGTTGGATTTTCATGATCTTCAACAGAAACCATTCTCCAAA
Source organism: Trachelipus rathkii (assembly GCA_015478945.1). Classification (NCBI taxonomy): domain Eukaryota; kingdom Metazoa; phylum Arthropoda; class Malacostraca; order Isopoda; family Trachelipodidae; genus Trachelipus; species Trachelipus rathkii. The sequence continues at coordinate 25,502 of JABUQX010004468.1, forward strand.
ATCTTCAGCTAAGTATAGTATATTTGTCGTGATTGAGTCAGAATTTCTAATTCCTCCTGTAACTTCATTGCACGAATAATATTTGGAAGCGTTTGGTTTCCACTCTTGAATCTGATCCTGGAACTCATGTACATAGTCGTAATACATTGGATTCTAAGTATAATTCCAATGTATATATCTAGTTAAAATATATCTTATAATTAAAATCATATATCTTTTATTATCGTATTGTTGGGAGTGGATTGTGTTATCTTTTAGCTCTTCACAAACCTCCCACATGTATATATATTGAGCGAGTTAAGTAAAACTAAACCTTTTTATCGTGTGTCCATATCCTTAGATTTTGATTCTTTATTAAACTATTATTATTCTTTACTACGGAAAAATATCTGATTAGTCTCCATTGATAGATAGATCCGGGAACGATCTAGTTAAGTATAAACCCTTCATTCTGGGTAAGACCTGTAGATTGTATCACAATTGCTTATTTAAATTAAAAAACTCACAATCCTCATTGAATAGTCACCAAGTAAGCAGGCCAACGGAGTCCCGAGACAATCTCCCTCTGTTACGGAAAAAGCCTAACCTGCTCCGTAATACCTCTGATGGTGTCAGTTGGTTGCCTGTGCTTACTAGACATTCAACGCGCTCACTCATCAACATAAATATCATCTACGTCTTATTGTATCTTTTGACCTCCGAATTCTTCAATTTTCTTCGACCTTCGACTCTACGAGAATAAGTGGAGAGAGGCACCTTTCAGTCGGGTACGAGTGTTCGGTCCCAGCGTGCTTCTCTCCGCAACAATAAAATAAATTAAGTGGCGCCCGAACAGGGACTCTGAGTTCCTGCGCTTGCGTGCACTAGATTGTGACCTTGCTCACATATCACATTTATTTTGTCATCGATTCTCTTCAGTTCTCTTCGATTAAATCTTCTCTTCTTTTTGTACTTACCATGGACAGATTCAAGAGTTAGTTAGGGATAACCCTCCAATACTTTAATTTTCTTTATTTTTTACTTAAACAAAAAATTAACATGTCAGAAAAAAATCAATCCAAAGACTTGGAAACAAGCACATGTTCTGATAGTCAAGAGGCTTTGGACTTCGATCCATCTCTTGCAGCTATCGCTTTAGATCCACGTTTAGACCAGCGTCTGCGTGATGATCAAAATAAAAATCAATTAGAAATGAATGTAGGAGTGAATGATGAAAATAAAGACAGGGTAGAAGTCGCCAACTCTGACACACCCTTGGGTTCCAACTCTGACGTAAAAATGGTTTCCAACTCTGACAAACCTTTAACTCAGTCCGAAATGGATGCCTTGCTAATTAAACTTAAAAAGCAATGGACTCAAGAATCTAATGTTGAAATCAGTCAGGTTGAACACAGAACGTTTCCAGCTCGAGGTCAAGTTATAACCTCTGACCTTGATGCACATAAATTGCAAATACCTAAAAATACCACTTCTGTCTATGATCGTGAGTATAAACCTTCCTTAGTTTCCCAATTTCAACCACGATCTAACTTTTTCTCATATCCCCTAGCTCGGTAGAAACCCCAAAATCATTTTCTTCCTATCCTAAATTTTTCCTAACCCAAACTTCTGCCTAATCCCAGTCTTCTTCTCATAATTCTATACCACCAGTAAATTATCTTTTACCCACGCTAAGTCTCTCTGAGAAATCCGACATGGGTAGAGAAAATAGAGATTCTTTATCCCAATAAATAGAGGAGAATCTGACTTCTCCGAGAAATATAATAGGTTGCTACAACCCCACAGAGAACAAATTCCAGTAAATCAGTATCCGGAGCACCAGATGTCTATTGACCCTCAGTCGTATTCTGGTTGTTTTCCACAAGGATTACCACAACGACAATTTGAACGTCGTATTCCCGATCCCAATGAACCTCCATGTATTCAGGGCCACAAATGAAGCAGAGACTTGACATGCTGGAGGAAGCCATTGTGCTTCTTACCCAGTTACTCAAGAACTCTCAAAAACTTAAGGTTGTGGAACCTGGAAAATTTAAATATGAATCGGAACAAGATCTCTTAGTCTATTTGGCTGATTTTGAGGCTTACTGTAGCCTTCATTATCCAAATGCCCATCACCAATGGTTGAGACTGCTAGGACGACAGCTAGAAGGCAAATTTCTTCACATATACCAAGAAATCATAAAAGATGACCGTGAATACTTCTCTGTATGGGATAATCTAGTATGTTGGTATAGAGATGAGGAAAGAAAGAAAAAAGAAAAATAGAATACAGAAGTATCATGCCGCTCATCGATACCCCAATGAGAGCATTAAAATGTTTGCCCTTCGGTTGGAACGCCTGGCTAGTCAGGCCTATCATGGACACGATATGAGAGATCATGATTCCCTTAGAATAGCTTTCCTTTGTAGTTTGCCTCCTTATATTGAAACATTTGTCCGTCAATATATTAAAATGATGGAGTTGGACGGTTATAGTAGAGCTTCCTGGGAGAATATTGTGAATTTTGCAGACTCTTTAGACAGCGAGAATACTGCTTTTCCAAATTCCATGTCCCAATCAACCCCACTTGAGATCGACCCAACCACTTATTCCCAAGCTGACCGGGAAGTTGACCTAAACGAATCCCTGGAGTCAGTAGTACAAATAAATACTACCCTTCCTGGATGGACTGATGTTCTGCGGAAAAAAGTCGAACAACGAAAAACTAAGTCATCAGTTAAAACTAACCATCGGCCTACCAATATCGGCAAACGTAACCGGTGTCGGGTGCAAAGGGGGGTTTGCTGGATCTCATCCGGAAAAACAGTTAAATGAATAGTCCCCGCAGATTTGAGTCACTCTGTGGAAAAGGACATTGTTAATGACTCTGCGAAAAACTAACTAGATGACCTTCTTTTTAAAACATGATGGAAGAATCACACAATAAATTTTTCGTTATGCACCTTTGTTCCTATTGCTAGTGAAGACTGTGTCATTAACTTGTGTCAGGCCGTATAGACCCATTGGTCGCTGTGTCAAGTTGATGAATCATGATGCTCCCATTATGATTGCCTTGTAGATAGTGGGGCGGGAGTAAATTTAAAAGCTCCGAAATTGTCCCTCTACTAGGGAATTCCAAAGAACTTTTAACTTCCGAAGACATCAGGAGTGAAGGTATTAGGTGGGTTTTGGGAACGGGATTCTATTGTTACATTATGTAAACCTACTCCTGAGGTTTTAATAGGGGTTTTGAAACTCAATCCTTCGCCTTTTTCATAGTTTCACAGGAATACAGGTAGAATAACCCATTGATACTCGCGTCCTTGTGCTCTGAGGGATACCCCCTATTACCTGACATGTCCGAAAACATGAATTTCTAATACTTCAGGAAAAAATTGACTGTGGAAGCCGATGGCATTTCAACTTTACCCAGTCTAATTGAAGTCTTCACTATACAGGTGAAAAACTATCAGTAGTCATACTAATATTAACGATACTGATGTTATCTACGACCAAAATAATGATCGTACTCTTCGATATATATATTCGAAGGGCCTTCAAGAAAAATGATAAAAATATAAAATTGGCAAACAAGTTACCAACAACAATACAAAAGTCATTCTAAAAAAATAGTCTTGGAAAATGACATCTTGTATAAGAACTACGTCGGAACTGATTATTGTGCTTTCCTTAGACTAACTAATAGCAACATAGTTTTTGGGGCCTCCATGTATCCTGTGTCACATAGGTCGGAACAAGCTGCTTCAATTAGTATATAAGCATATTTTTGGCATCCTAGGGTCAACCAGGTAATTTCAGATTAGTGCGAGTTGCCTGTTTGCCAGACTGCAGAAGAATTTTTCTCAATATAATCCACCATGCTTGAAAATTCTTGCCAACTATCCTTCGATTTCATGTCCATGGATTTGATTTCCATTCCTAAAACTTTTTAAGGGAAATAAATACTGTAATGCGTCTTTATTGATCATATTCTAAACTGGGTGTCTGTGTCCCATTGCCCACAAGTCAGCCTGACCGTGTCTTGGAAACTGGAACACCAGTTCTCCCTTTCCTTCCTAAAGTTCCAAATTGTATATTAACTGATAATGGAACTGAATTTACTTCCCAGGTATTCCAACAGGTGTTACAAAAACACAACATTAAACATGTGAGAATATCTCCCCTTCATCCCTTGAGTAACGGTGTCTCAGAGCAATTTAACCGGAGTTTAATTCAACTACTGAAATGTTTAGTTCTGGAACAACCCGCTACTTGGGATGAAGAATTGTCTTCCTCCATATTAATTTATAATAATACTTATCATAGTGCATTGGACATGTCACCTTCTGATTATTTATTACAAAAATCCCATGCTCCAGTGCATACTTTTCCCCAATATTGGAAAGAGGGCAGTGTCAACTTTAAACCTTTCAAGGTTGGTCAAAAAGTAGCTCGTAAAGTAATACGAACTGGGCCAAGTACTGCTCTTAAATTTCATCATAAGTGGGAAGGGCCGTTTACCGTTGTTGACGTGAACCCGAATAGGGTGGCATATGTCATACAAAGAAATACTAATCCCCCCAGTAGAACTCAAAAAGTCCATTTCTCCCACTTAAGGGAATGGATTGAGATTCCGGTTTATTTACGAAAATACCTGACTAGAAATAAGGAAATTAGTGAGCATTTTTTGGACGATGGATAACGCTTGTTGATGGTGAGGATGAAAATTACCCTGATCCCAGACCTTGAGTCTGAGACTGAATTCCTGCTAATCTTGTGACTCAGAGTCCATCGCTGATACTTCATTGTTCACTAATAGCGATGATTCCCTGGAGGAGGAAGCTGACTTTGAGGGATTCTTAACCTTCAATCCTATCTCGGTAAGTGAATATTTTCAACTGCCAGATTTAACTCCTGTAATAGAACCAAAGTCAACAAAATCTTAATATAAGTATGGAGGAGGTAGTTCCTCAGTTATTTTCAGAGTCTTTAAAATCTTTCGGTCCCAAAGAGGTTAAATTTTTGCTCCCTCCTCACGTAATTCCTATTTCCCCTATCCATTCTTCGGATAAATCAAATTCTACCTATTCTAGTTTACCTGAAATAGATTCCGATTCTAGTTTATCCAAGATAGATTTGATAAATATTCCTACTAGTTCTCCTAACACCCATGGTGGTACCCTGGAGGTCAACCATGAAGAAATATTACCCTGCTTTAGATTATTCTTGATATTATTCCCAAGAACACGCCTATTAATATATACCCCTCTATCCTTTCTCCTGAAAGGTTAATCAATAATACTGAAGATCTTCTAAATTCTCAAGCACAGCGTTTGGAAGGTAATAATCTTGAGTCAAATGAGTTAAGTCTATCGGAGCCACCGTCCTTTTTTCTAGATCGACCTAACTATTCCCTCTCAGTATCTTCTAATGATCTTATGGATCTGTCGGAGAGAACTGTTGTGGGGGATTTGCCGGAGGATGGGTCAAATCCTTTTGACCTCGATAGTTCTTCTAGCTCCCAATTAACTGAGTTTTATGGTTTCAGCCCACCAAATCTTAATGGGGCTGGGAGATATTCTTCGGCTGGTGTGTCCTCATCCCCTTTATCGGAGGCTCGTATTCCTCCCTTTCAAATAATAGAAGTTTTTGGTGACCCATCTAATGTACAATTGGATAATAGTAACTTGACTTTGGTCCATATAGATAACGAAATCTTGGAGGAAATGCAATTGAATGTTCCTCCCCGTACTAGGAGTAGAGGATTGGTTCCCGATTTCCCGAATGTAATGTCTACTCCCATAGAATCCGTCACAGGAGACGTACCAGTCTTTTATAACCTTCTCTGTGTTATAAAATTAAACAAGAGATCTTTCCTGAGATGGAAATAAATAAGCCCAGAGATAGCTTTGTTTCATCTGTTTGAAAAATTCCTCTGCAATTTAAATTTAATAAAAGTTCTGTTGTTCACCTACTGATTGAAAAAAGCTATATACTGAGAAAAATAATTTATCTTAAACTATGAACCAGATAAGTTACATAATAAAAAGGAGTATTATTTCTATCTTTCTTAATCTCTTAATATACTTCTGACTATGGGTTAACAACTATTAAACAGTTCCTATATGGAAGTGGTCTTGAGTGAATGCTTACTAGTATGTCTGATCGTCAAAAATAAATTATGAGGACGAAAATGCCCTCCTAGAGTAAATGTTCTTGCCTAATTGATCTCTTGTGTGTATGTATTCTTCGTGTATGAGGTACAGACTAATTTAAAAATTTACTATTATCAATAATAAAGTTTGTGTGATTGATTTACTAAAAGTTTTGATCAGAAATGGTTAATAACGGTGTTATTTAATAACACCAGTATAAATAAAATTTCCCTAAAAAAATATACTTATAGAGTAATATTTATTCAATTGAAACCGTCATAACCTCATGAGGATAATATAATATTATATATATACTTATATATTATTATATATATTATATATATATATATATATATATATATATATATTTATTATCTATATATTATATAATATATATAAGGAAATATGTGTATATATATATATGTGCATTGTACATATATATACCAGTTCCTCCGCTCCAACGAGCTTGTCATGTTTCATGACAGGTTGGTGAGTGGCGGGAGCTTTAAATCACTATTTTCGATTTTCCTGGTTCCTGAGGAGAGAAATTTAGCCGTTATCATAACAGATGCATATAGCCTGGATGAGCGGAATCTTCATCTTCTAAATCATAGGACCCAGTGGAGAGCGTAATTATGGTTAAAAATAATAAAAAGAATAAGGAAAAAGACTTCCTCATATTGTTTTTATCTTAAAAAAATATAGTATGACATGATTTTTAAATAAAGCTTCATGGTTTGCGGAGGTATGTTGGTTTTTCAATGAATTAAGTGTTGTTGATGATCCCTTCTTCTTTACTATGTGAAAAGGAGATCATCCCAATACGCTAAATAAAGTCATTTTGACAACCACTGAAAAATTGTCCCACTCTTCTAAAGTCAAATTTTAAATTCTATATTGGAATTCAGTAATTGCTTCCCTTTCTTTTTTTTTAAAATAATTAGTCAGTTTCTCAGAGTTTATAGTGGGACCGTTTTTAAACATTGTGGGTCCACTTTGAGAAAGTTGAGAGGGGAAAATGAGTTAGTTTACTCTGATCCATTTTTACCTCCTGACTGATTGTTGAAAATAATACCTTAGAATAGGATATATTTGTGCATTTTTTATTCTTTATCATAAATTCTATCATGACTCGATTACTGACGGATATATTATGCTTTTCAGAATTGATTTAGCCGAAGTAAAAATCTCTGTCGGTATCCCAGAGTATACGGACGAGTCAACCACTCATGATGCCATTACTACTCGCTGTGGGTTCTTCTGAAGTTTCTCTTTTTAAGAATCAGAAGAAATTCCTCCGACTGAAGCATGGTATTTCCATTAAAGCAGATTACGCTTCAGGCCGGAAAATACCAGCTTGCCTACCAAGGGTTCAGGAACTAATGACCCCAGGTAAAGACCGTAGTCATATGGTCCCTGACAACGATGGCTTGGAAACGAAGGGAGATACAGGATTGGGGCCAAAATACTGCAACCATATTTGAACCAGTTGATGATCTGTCCGTGGATGCTATTCCCGGGATCATGACCCAAATCACTGAGGCTGTGAAGAAGGTGAACGCCCAAGCTAAAGTTTATTTATATGTTCCCCCTATACAAGATCTACACGCCTTTAACCAAAAGCGTATCCTCCGTGAATGGGGCCCTGATGCACAATATACCCTCGGTGATCCTGTATTCTCACCAGAAAGGATGCGGGAGCATTCCATCCATACATATCATCTGTTCGAGTCGCTTATGGACACCAAATACCAATGGCCGGAGAAGAACATCGTCCGAGGAACCGACATCTTTGATTTCCATCATAAAAGCATTGCTAAAGGCGGAGTACTTAAAGTCACCCCTCATAGCAAATATCTCAATAAAGAGACCCTAACCTTAAATTCCCCTTTGTTACCAGATGGATTACATCCCAATCGTCTGTTTTTAGAAGCTTTAATGAATAGAGTTGGGAATCTATTTAAGATTAATAAAATCACTGAGAACCATTCCTTACAATTCTCAAGCAACTCGTCCTCAAATAAGACAAAAGAGGCGACCTAGACCCTTAATGACCATTCCTTCGTATTCCACTAATCGGATGGATCCAGATTATATGATGCCTCTCATTCTCGATTTCATACTGGTCATGATGAATCTCCCGCAGAAACTATTCCCGAAGATCACCCTTATGTACAACCAGTCCCGTCACAACCTTCTTTCCCATCAAATTATTTCCAAAGTAGTAACTATTTTCCTCCAAGGAATGTACAGGAACATAGTGGTCCTTATATTCCTCCTCCCCAGTCAATTTACCCTCCAAGTGAATCTCAGTCTGTGCCTTCGTGTCCTCAACATCCTTCTTGTATTTGTACTTCCAATGTATCCAGTGACTATGAGTCTGCTCTGGATCCCAGCGTTAAGGTTGTACTGCGTACAGGCTTACGCTGGATGATGGAGCAGATTCACTGGAATGGAATGACTGAGCAACAACAGCAAAAGACTTCTGTACTATTGATGCAGGAATTCAACGAAGAGAAAGAATCTGCTGCTCGTCTTTCGTCCCTGTCTAAGGCACAGAGATTATAAAAATTTGTATATATATAATAATTGTTGTAAAAAAATTAATTATAGTTTATCTTTTTAAGAGTCCTGGTTGTCCTTCTCTACGCTGTTCTATGCTCTTGGCCTCTTCACTCCCGTCTTTCTCTGAACGACGTGGAAAATTGAGGTGGGGGTTTAGATTTAGCGGGGGAGGATATAAGGGAGATGTTGTTCGTGCATAGTTGTGTCATTGACAACTGAAGTAACCCTTAGTAATGTTTATTCATAGGTTTAAGATTACTCATTGATCCAGTCTGGACACTGCGATCCAGCCTGGACGATGATTTTATTATAGTATAAATTATGGATTTATTTATTAACAAACCGTATAAGATTTATCGATGTTATAATTATGTTTCTTTCTTTTTAGTTGTTGATATAATTATGATGATGTCTTATTGATAATATTATAAACTAAACAATTTGTAAAAAGTTATTAAAGAGTACATGATATATTGTACAAAACAATTCATAACATACTCGAAGTACTTTGAAGACCTGGAAGTTAGATTGTCCAGATTTTCCAGGTTAGTGTGTAATGATAAACTAAAGTAATCCATGTAATCTATAAATATAAAAACTATGAATATTATGTGTTGGAAAATAGTAGTAAACTAAACGTTATTGTTTGCAGTTTACTATCTTATTGGACCAGCAAATATTGACCAAATTGAACAAACCCCTCTTTGAAATCTAAAGGGTGAGTTCAATAAAATACCTATAAAATTATATGAAACTATACTGATATAAATGGAGATAAAGTGTAATCAAATGTAGT
>JABUQX010004469.1:12500-15000 GCA_015478945.1 Trachelipus rathkii
ATTCATAATATTATATATATAATATTATATATATATATATATTATAAATATATATATATATATATATATATATATATAATATATATATATATATATATATATATATATATATATATATATTATATATATATATTTATATACAATATTATGTTATATATATTTGATTTGTCTATACCCTTGAGAAGACTTTTTTATTACACGGCCAACAAAAAAAAATTATTTTTTTTTTGCTTGCCAAGGATATTATATCGAATTTATAGATAATCGGTGTGCTGATTTCAGAAATGACATTATTTTTCCAAGATTGGCTCTAGTTCTTGAGATACAGGGTGTTCCAGAAATACTCTTATACAAATATCTTTTTTAATGTATATTTTACAGTAATATCGTTTTATTTCTTTTTAAAGGGGGCTTACCTTTATATATACTTTATTTTTTTTTCTATTTTCAGAACACTATGAGTACTTCACGAAGAGCCTATTTGAATAACCCCAATGTATTCTGCTAACATCTGTGGTGAATATTGCCAGGAGAACCAAAGAAGAAATATTTACTAACTTTGTGAAGCAACATATCTGACATATTTTGGAATGAACTCGGAGGACCAAGATAGTCTTGGGCTCCCCATGATGGTCTGTAACGTGTGTCGAAAATCTGTATCGTCTACGTGGAAAATGGACGAAGAAAAGGTTTTAAATTTGGTGTGTGCCTATGGTATGGCGGGATCCAAAGAATCACCACAGTGACTATTATTTTTGTTTGGTTAATGTAAAAGGTATCAATCGTTACAAGAAACGTTGAGTTCGCAGTCATCCGGATTTGGAATCAGAAGGCGACCTGTACCACACTTCGACGATGTCCCCATCCCAGTCTTCACTACACTCCCAGACCTAGCATTAGTCTGATGAAGAAAGATTATCCAGGATTGGGGGTGTGGCAAACACGTGCATGATAGTTGTGGTAGTTGAATATTGAAGAAAGTACATTCTACACAGCACAGTTCTCCAGGCAAGAGATCAATGATTTAAGTACGAGAGTTAAGTCTTTCCAAGCAAGATTCTGAGCTTTTAGCATCTAGACTAAGTGAAAGAACTGTCTCAAGGCGGATGTAAAATAACCTTTTTTTCAGACAACAGAGAGGTAAGTATAACATTCTATTCCATATTTCATTGAAGAAGACCTAGTATACTGTAGGAAAATCCCTGGACTCCTACTCCATAATGGGTTACCTAAATACCGACCAGAAGATTGGCGATTGTTTATTGCGATAGTTTCAAAAACCGGGAGTGGGAAAAAGCTGGGGGAAAGTTTTGTGTTTTTTTATTAACAATAGCAATAGTTTACTGCAATCGATTCCAATAGGTCCACTTCAACAAACACTGAAAAGAGGAATATGAAAATATAAGAATGATCTTGCAGAAGCTTAGATATAATGAACACCAGTGGTATATATGCGTTGATTTGAAGATGTCAACATCTACTTGGCAGCAAGCGGATATTTTAAGTACCCTTGTTTCATATGGTTGTGGGATAGTAGGGCAAGAAGACCACATGGGAAAAAATATGACTGTAGGTGCATCAAATATCATTAACGAACCAATGGTTTGACGGGAAAAATTATTTTCCCACCACTCCACTTCAAACTAGGACTGATGAAGCAATTTGTTAGGGCCCTAGACAAAGATGGTGAATGTTTCAATATATTTGCAGATTTTTTCCAGGGTTGAGTATGGAAAAACTCAAAGCTGGAATCTTTAGCGGCCCTCAAATTCGACAAATCATCAAGGATGACAATTTCATAAATTCCATGACTGATATTGAAACATCTGCCTGGAAAAGTTTTGTCTTGGTTGTTCAGAACTTTTTGGGCAACCATAAATCGGCCAACTATGTAGAACTCGTAAAGAAAATGCTTTCAGACTTCAAAAAATTGAATGCTAATATGAGCAAAAAGTTCACTTTCTACATAGTCACTTAGATCGGTTTTCCCGGATAACCTAGGATGTTATAGTGAGGAACGAAGGGAGAGGTTCCATCAAGATATCCAAGGTGATGAAGAAAGATACAAGGAGATGGATACACACACATTATGGCAGACTATTGTTGGAGCCTACAACGTGATTGTCCACATTCTGCACAACAGAAGACAATCATATAGACACGATTTGTAATGCAGTTAATGTGATTTCCTTGTACTTGAATTGGATGTTTTGACCTAAATTAGATTTTATGTACTTACTTCATTAACAATTTTGAATATATCTTTCGTGTTTTTTTTTTGTGAAATCACGTTACAACCTAACATAAATTGTTGTTATTAATGTATTTTTGTGACCACCCTGTATCTCAAAAACTAGAGCCAATTTAGGAAAACGGAGATCATATTCGGAATCAGGGCAACAAGTTACCTATAAAATGACCTTCAAAGCTATTTGTGATTTTTAATGCGTTCGTTAGTTTTTTAAAAATTGTACCATGCTCATCAGAGTGGTGTTTAAAT
>JABUQX010004469.1:25000-35000 GCA_015478945.1 Trachelipus rathkii
AAAAGTCGAAAAGAAAGCCCAGCCTTACCGCCCCCTCTGTTATACCAAAAGTCGTAAAGAAAGCCCAGCCTTACCGCCCCCTCTGTACCATTAATTAGTTATATTTTAATATATTATATTAATTGCCAACACTTTAAATTAATAACGAGCAAATTTAAATTATTGGAATTTAATGTATACATTGAAAAGCAATTGTCAAGACCTTTTTGGCAATAATTTTCACTGGTTACTAATTTTAAAAGGTTTATATAGACATAACCAAATAAATAACCTTTATTATAATAATCTTATATAAAAAAATCAGATAAAAATACTTATTTAAGTGCTAATAAAACATGTTTTGCACATTCACTAACTTTCTGAGGCTCATAAGATAGTCCTAACTTTTCAATGATTGGTTTAATATCGAGTGACTTTGCAAAAGCAATTAAATTTTTACCACAGGTTAAGAGAGTTCCAATCGCCACCAAAACTCGAAACTGAGCCTCTGAGTCATCTACATGCATAGCCAAAGTTGCTGCTCCACTTAAAAGCTGACATTGTTCTTCTAAGTTTTTGGTATCTTTAAATATAGTAGACAAATTAATAAGTATGGTCGTAGCAGCTATTTCCATATTTTTGTTTGGGTAAGGTGCCAAAGAAGCAACTGAACTTATTATACTATTGCTTGAAGACATAAGAACCTTTTTACCCGGTTCAGAACAAGCGATATTAGTAAGGCACCGAAGAGAAAGTAGTTTTGTAGGAAGTGGATTCAGAGGTGATAATAATGAAACGAGTAAATTTATCAATCCTTCACCTTTTCCTTTTTGTAACCATTTTTCATGCGCGGCTTCCGAACGTAAAGCCAGCCTAAGAATATCTAAAGCTGGCCATACATGCTCTGGCGGCCATTGAAGAGCCTTTTCTAAAAGACCTAATTCTGATACATCAACATTTGATGACGTAACAGAATCAACCAGTTTATTAATTTCTTCAGCTGTAAGGCGATCTTCCATCTTGTTGTTTGATTCTTCAAATTTAGAACGGATACCATCTTTATTAATACTTTCAAACTTTAAAGGAATGAGCTGTGGAAAATACTGTGACTTCAATACTGGAGAAGTACCACTTTGTGAAGACGTTTCATATGACGGAACATAGCGTCCACTACCAGTGAAAGGATCGACAATTCCTGATCCTGCAACAGCATTTGAGCCACCCAAAGTGGGAACATAGCGATTACCACCCGTAAAAGGATCATAATACTGACTGGATTGACCAGTGAAAGAGGTAACATTTGCATTAGTAGTTATAAAGTTAGCCACTTGTTCTAAATAATCTTGTGGAAGTTCATGCTGATGAATAAAAGCTTGTGCTACCATCCAAGGATCTTCACCCCTGTTATACGGCAATTTCAAAACTTCACCCACATCTAAATCAACATCAAAAACATAATCATATTCACGTCCATTAAAAAGCACTTTTCCTGACGTTGATGCTGAACCTCCAGCACCTCCCACTACTTCTCCTATAGCATCCCATTGTCCTTTAGAAGAAGACCAGGAATAACAAAGAATTTTTTCGCCTTCTCTTATCATAGCCGTTTGTCCATCACGTTTACCAGGTTGAAAGAGGAATGTTTTGTCTGGAAGGTCACTCTTCTTGATTCCTCCAACATCTTCAACCGCTACTTTAAACTTTGACAAACTTTCCTCAAATTCCGTTAATTCTTCTTTGTCAGCATGCCTATCCAAGGATTGTGTAAATACACGACAAACACCATCACTAGAAGAAAAAAAATTAGTCATTTATTGTCAGGTATTTAAAAGAAATTATTTCTACTTTAATTTAACAATTTTCCTATGTATCTAAAAAAAAAAAATTAAAAAAGGTGTTTATTTTAAATAAAGCATCTTAACAAGAAATTCTTATTTCCAAGACAAGAGAGAAAACTTTGTAACACAAAAGCAAAATATCTACAAATACTATCAGACTGTGGAGGAGGTTATTATTTCACTGGTTCATGCTACATAATTTTAAAATTGACCAGCTTCTGCAACGACTCCAGCTCGGCTCCATCATATTAGAATTATGCAGCTTCGGCTCCGCCCCAAATTTTTACTGCTCCGGCTCCACCCGAAACTTTGCTAGAATGACTCGCCTCAGCCCTGGAACATATCATTTTTACTTATAATCTCACCTTGAACCTGCAAACAACATCTGAGTTAGGGGAGAACAGAGACACACCAAACTGACTGCGCCGGAACATAAATTGTATTCGTATTATTGCCAAGGCTATCCCAAACACGAATGGAGCGATCCTCTGAACCAGTAACAAATCCCTTACTAGATTCGATGCCAAAAACACTATTAAATAAGTAAGTAAATAAATAAATAAATAATAATAAAAACAAAGTCCAATATTTGCCTTCCATTCAAAAATTATATTCAAATACAAATAAAATTTTTTACCTGTAAATAAAACTTGTGTGCCCATAAAATGTGGATAAACATTCTCCAGAAAATTTCCATAATTTAACACTAGCATCATTGGAACACGATAAAAACTTTTCTTCATCTATTATTGATAACCCTCTGACACAGTCTGTATGACCTGAATAAGTTGTTGTATCCTTGGAAAAAGAAAATATATATATATATATATATATATATATATATATATATATATATGTTATTATATTAGTGATAAAGATATATATATATATATATATATATATATATATATATATATATATATATATATATATATATATATATATATATATATATATATATATATATATATATATATATATATATTTTTTTTTTTGTGTGTGTGTACAGGACCCACCACGGCTCACAGGGAAGCGGCCATACTGGGCTGAAAAAATCAGCACCATGGGAGGGCCCTGTCATATATATGCTTCAAGTGTCAAAGGAAGTTTTGGATGAGGAAATGAATATTCAGTCAGTCAAAAATAAATAAAATAATAAATAAAATTATACCTTTGTATTATAAATAGTCCTAAGATTACATAAAATCAAATGTTATAAAGAATATTCACTTCTTGAAGATACAAGAAAATAAGGTTACTGCTAAAGTGGGAAGATAAGATAGGGGATAATCTTTCAGAAGGTGTTATGGACCGTAAAGTAGGAAAATGACGACAGCGAATAGGGTCCAGCTGGGGACAATCAATGAATAAATGGCGAAATAGATTGGATGGGTGTGGCAACGGGCAAAATTCTGCAAATGGAGGGGGGCCCATGACATATGCGACTGTGATTGATATTGCGTGGCCAATGGGCCGGAGGCTTGTGGTATCACCTCGTAAGTGGGCTTTCGTCGGTGGAGGAAGACCACCACCGATGATCGGCTTTATATTTCTAAGTTTCGCTCCCCGCTGATCATTCGTCCAGCGTTCTTGCCAATAAGATCGAAAACCTTGTCGGAGAGCAAAATAGTAATCGGTTGATGGGAGGTAGCCTTGTCGAATGGCGTCCGGGAGATGCCTGAACAACTCCGAAAAGAGGAGGCCATTTGGCCTCTCTGTCAGCGATTTCATTGCCAGCTACCCTTACAGGAGAGGGGTCCAACATAAAATAATTTTCTTACGGGAATATATATATATATATATATATATATATATATATATATATATATATATATATATATATATATATATATATATATATATATATATATATATATATATATATATATATATATATATATATATATATATTATGTCCCAGGTGGGTTTGAACCCTTACCCTATGATGTTAAAACCAAGAGTTTTACCTCCCAACCACAATAGGCTAAAAGGAAATCTACCAAGGATTGATGATATTCCACCATCGGTTATCTTCCGGAAGACTCCCCGCATACACTAGGGCCAGGGGAAAGTGTGTAATTTTTTATTGTATGGGATGAAAATAAAGGCATGCTCGCATTACAAATTGTACATAAACATTATGTCCCAGGTGGGTTTGAACCCTTACCCTATGATGTTAAAACCAAGAGTTTTACCTCCCAGCCACGATAGGCTAAAAGGAAATCTACCAAGGATTGATGATATTCCACCATCGGTTATCCTCCGGAAGACTCCCCCGCCTACACTCGGCCTAGGGGCAAGACTGGGTAATTTTTTATCGGGACTGCATATTGTATGGATGAAAATAAATGCATGCTCGCATTACAAATTGTACATAAACATTATGTCCCAGGTGGGTTTGAACCCTTACCCTATGATGTTAAAACCAAGGAAATCTACCAAGGATTGATGATATTCCACCATCGGTTATCCTCCGGGCCAGGGGCAAGACTGGGTAATTTTTTATCGGGACTGCATATTGTATGGATGAAAATAAATGCATGCTCGCATTACAAATTGTACATAAACATTATGTCCCAGGTGGGTTTGAACCTTTACCCTATGATGTTAAATAAAAAAATTTATATATATATATATATATATATATATATATATATATATATATATATATATATATATATATATATATATATATATATATATATATATATATATATATATATGTTATATATATATATATATATATATATATATATATATATATATATATATTTATTTATTTATTTATTATTAACATAGCCTCTTAATCCCGAGGTAATTGGTCAGGGAAAGTATTTGTATGGTTTCTGACCAAGTGGAAGGTGCAGGAATATTTAGGCCCGATAGCAGGCCCTGCTTCAGCGCGACGTAGTCGGAATGCTTGCCACCGTAAGGCGTGGGTTCGCAACCTAGTACGCGGCTTTTCCAATGCGAGAAGCATGAGAAGAGTGATTTTGTTTGTGAATAGACTGTTCTGTTGTATGTGTTGGCTATGGTTGTAGTGAAGTGTGTGTATTGAGATTAGTGTAATACACTATGCCGTAAACTGCAATACGTAAATATTGCAGAAAATCTCCTACTAACGACAAATTTTTGTGTCCGTTCACGTGGCCGAACGAGAACTCGAACCCATACTGAGAGGGAATCCTGTTCTTAAGGTGAGCTAAAAAGCTCGCCTTAACCCACTGAGCCAAACGTGAACTTATATATATATATATATATATATATATAGCTTCAGGACCTAGTAAAAAATTGAAAGTGCTATATATATATAGTGCATGTGGTACAGCTATATAAATATATAAATAAGAATATATATATATATATATATATATATATATATATATATATATTCTTTCTTTCTTTTTTTCTTTTCACCTACCTTATTTTCCCAAGATTGGGAGTAAGGAGCGCTACAAGCATCGGAAAAGAAAAGCAGTAGGAGAGTATGACAAATGTCGAAAAGAAAGCCCAGCCTTACCGCCCCCTCTGTACCATTAATTAGTGAAAGCTCGTCACAGACAGAAAATCCACCCTAGAGCTTCATGGGACCGCGACGGACCCTCACTATGGTAAATCGTCAATGTAACATCCCTTAGCCCAGGTGGGCCACAACCATGCCCCCATACAAAACCCCGCCATTCTCTCCTATCATGCACCTTTATTCTCGCCTCTGCCAAACTCACATTTCTCTCCTTCAGACATTCGTTCACCGACTCAATCCACTTTCTCTTCGGTCTCCCAGCCGGTCGGTTCCCAACACACTCACCACTATACATCCGCTTAACCAACCGACTATCATTCATCCTTTCCACGTGACCAAACCATTTCAACATACTTTCATTTATTCTCTCATTTACCCCTTTCTTCACACCACACAACTCTCTAATACGTTCATTCCTCATTTTATCAATTCTTCCCACACCTAACACTCCCCTAAGATTGTCCATCTGAACACATTGAACTTTAGATCTATATTTCTTATTCCAGATCATAGTCTCACTACCATACAATAACACAGGTAACAACATACCCTCATGTAAGACTCTACCGCACTAAAGACTTAGTCCCTTTACATTCACCAACGATTTAATTGCACCAGCAACCTTCCTGCCATTCACAACTTTTCTACTACACTCTGCATCATCCGTTCCCTTCTCATCCAACACATACCCTAAATATTTAAACTCAGACACTTGCTCCAGCTGCTCACCATCTAACATAACTTCACACTGAGGACTGTCCTCACTCACAACCATAACCTTACTCTTATCTACGTTTACTTTCAAACCCTCCTTTTGCTACCCTGCCAAATCTTCTCTACCAATCCTCTTCTCAACTCTTCAGATTCGCCACACAGAACCAAATCATCCGCATATAATAGGTAGGGCACCCTCCACTCATCTCCATTCTCCATCATTCTAACACCATTTCCTGCCATCCCCACCTCTAATTCTTTCATAACCCCATCCATATACAAATTGAATAACCAAGGAGACATAACACAACCCTGTCTCACTCCGCTATTAATCCTAAACCAATCACCATTGACACCATTTATTCTTACACATGCTTCACTATCGTCATACATACTTTTGATTCCATTCAGAAGCCTACCACCAACACCATATATCACTAACACCTGCCATAAAGCTTCCCTTTTAACTCTATCATACACACATTTAAAATATATATATATATATATATATATATATATATATATATATATATATATATATATATATATATATATATATATATATATATATATATATATATATATATATATATATATATATATATATACATGAAACAAAAAAAGCTAATTATTTTCTTGTTCATACCATGCAAAAATTTAATCAAATATTAGAAAACAAATTAATAACTTTCAATATTTTATTTCTCCGCATTTGATAATTGCTGATGCATCTGTTTTAAAATCGTAAATCGCCGATGCGGATGTCACATATGTCACTAAAAAGAGAGTAAGGTTAATCTTCATGGGATAATGAATAGGGATGGTACTTTCGTGACTGATGAAATGGATGTGAGGAGTGTGTGGAAGGAACACTTCGAAAATCTGCACAACATTACCAGTAATGAAGAGATGATAATGAATGTGTCAGTGTTTGATGGTGTAAAAAGAAATAGGTATTTTAAGATTGACTTAATAATTTGTAGGGATAAGGTAATAATAGGTAGTGTGTGAAAGTTGAGGAATGGTAAATCCGCAAGGTATAGATGGAATTCCTGATGAAATAATAAAGAATAGAGGCGACATTTTGATTGATTAGATATGATAGTTGTGTAACAAAGCATTTGTGGAGGGCATAGTTCCGAAGAATTGGAGGAGAGCAGTAATAGTACCATTATATAAGGGTAAGGGAGATGAGAGAAACTGTAGGAGCAATAGGGTAATTAGTTTATTGTGTTGTAGGGTAGATATATGCTGATATTTGATTGAAAGCGTCAAGTGACTGAGGGACTGTTTGACGAAGAATAAGGTGCATTTAGAAGTGGTAGAGGATGTGTAGATCAAGTCTTCACGTTGAAACAAATAATTGAAAAAATAAAAGAAGAATAAATTGTATTTAGGTTTTATGGAAATGCAACTGGCATGCTCTGTGGCTGGTGATAAATGGTGTTGGTGGTAGGCTTCTGAATGAAATCAAAAGTATTTATGTCTGAAGCGTTATGTAAGAATAAATAGAGTTAATAATGAAGTGAGGCAGGGATGTGTTATGTCTCCTTGGCTATTTAATTTGTATATGGATGGGGTGATGAAAGAATAAGAGGTAGGGGTGGTAGGGAAAGGTGCTAGACAGATGGAGAATGGAAATGGTGAGTAAGTTCTTTTCTGGTTTCACAACATGATTTGGGTTTTGAATGTCGAATCTGATGAAAGTTTGAAAGGATCGATAGAGGGGTTTGGGAGGGTGTGTAAAAGTTGGGGTTTGAACGTAAATGTAGAAAAGAGTAAGATGATGGTATTAAGTGAGGAGAGTAAGCGGTATGAAATTATGTTGGATGGTGAGCAGTTGGAACAAGTATCCGAGATTAAATATTTAGGCAATATGTTGGATGAAAAAGGGAACGGATGATGCAGTGTAGTAGGAAAGTTGTGAATGAGGGGAAGATAGCTGATGAAATAAAATCCTTGGGGAATAAGGACTACGTCTTGAGTAAGCTAGGGATTTGCATAAGGGTATGTTGTTGCCGGTGCTAATGTATATAATAGCGAAATTAAGGTGTGGAATAAGAGTTAGTTCAGATGGATAATCTTAGGGGTGTGTTAGGTGTGATAATTGATAAAATTAGGAGTGTGTGTGTTAGGGAGTGGTGTTGTATGAAGAAAGATGATTTGGTCATATGGAAAGGATGGATGATAGTTGGTTAAGCAGTGAATAGTTGTGTGTGTGTTGGGAATCAACCGGCTGGGAGACCTAGCAAAATATAGATTAGGTCACTTAAATAATGTTTGAAGGAAAGAAATGTGAAATTAGCAGAAACGAGAAGAATGGCCCGTAAAAGGGGTTAATGACGTGGTTTTGTGAGCGGCCATGGTTGTGAGCCTGACCCATGTGATAAACCCTGACAGACAGTGACGATATACGACATTGGGGTATGTCGCGGTGTTGTGAAGCTCTAGGGTGGATTTTGGGGGGGAGGGGGATTCCTTTTTGATTTTGGTCGTTCTTCTAATTAACTATTCTATTTCAGGTTCATGTTGCGCATCCCACCCCCAATCTGTGGGGATTCGTGGGGAAGATAAAGAAAGAAAGGAAAATAAATAAATAAATAAGTAATATATATATATATATATATATCCTCTAGGATCATATATTTCAATCTACTCACATCATATAAGCTGGAAAAGTTTAAGAATGAATTTTTTGTGAAAATAAAAAAAGGAAAAAAAATAAATAAATAAATAAATATATATATATATATATATATATATATATATATATATATATATATATATATATATATATACCTATATATAAAAGCAGATACCTTTCCTTTCTTCCAGCATTTTAATGTCTTATCAGCCGAAGCTGAGAGGATGACACTATCTTCTGGGTTTTCTGCAATCTCGAATATGCCTAAAGACCAAATAGGCCCAGTATGCCCTTTCAAGGTATTCACACAATTCCAGTCTTTCCACAAGCGTATAGTATGATCCCATGATCCAGATGCGAGAAGATCGTTCTTCCACATTAAACATGAAACTGAAATGTTAGAAGAATTAAGAATATAATGTACAATTTTAAATGACATACATTTAAAATCAATTGAACTATAAACAATCCATTCCTGATAAAAAAGAATAAAAGAAACAAATATATTGGTATAGTAGGTATGCAATTTACCCGTATCTGTGTGTCCTGTAAGGGTGTGAGAGGGTTGAGACGAAGTTCTTAAAAATACAAGAATAGTTGAATCCTTAGAGCCTGTTACTGTAAAACCTTCGGGTGATTCTTCTGTTGAAGGTATTAAGTAAACACTAGTTACATATCCAGTATGTCCCTCGTAAGTAATTTTTTCTTCATAGACAATACTGAAAATTAATTTACAAGAATATATTTATGTAAAAAAAATTCTAAAGACATAGAAGAAAGAGAAAAAAATATTATTTTAATGTGCAAATGAAAGTTTTCCTACTCAAATGGTTTAACTTAATTAAGTAACATGAAAACCTGAGTATAACTATATTTCAAATTCTTTAAATTTTTCAATATATATAAGAAATTTCAATTGGTCTTTTTGTTTAACAAATTTATTTTTTCTTTTGATTTAATTTCAATTAATCGTAATTTCTCGCATTTAATAAGGTCTTTTCTACATACATAATTCTAAAAATAAATTATAATTATCACCAACTTCTTAATGGTATATATCTGGTAAGGGAGTTATCAAATTATGATCCAACATCAATTATCTTAAATATAATGCAGTGAATGAATGTGTTACACAGTTTCAAAATTCATTTTTCTTCCAAAGTTATGGAAAACCCTCACAGGGAGTAATGGTTTTCCTCATATCAGATACTTTTAATGTTTTTTGATTCTTACATTTATACAAGCGATTAACTTTTTATATATATATATATATATATATATATATATATATATATATATATA
>JABUQX010004469.1:37500-47500 GCA_015478945.1 Trachelipus rathkii
AATGCAAAAAATTCCGAATTTTGGATGTTGCTTCTAAAGATGGCCAACGTGTAAAAATTTGTGAAATATAAATTTTGGCATGTTACTGAAATTCCACAATTTTTTCTGGTAGTCCTCTAATTGCGGAATTGCGGAATTAAATTGCAGAATGATATAGGCATTCCGCTAACAGCAATTCCGCAACATTTTTACAAATTATCGCAATCGCAATCACGCAATTTATTTTTGTATTCCGCAATTGCGGAATTTAAATTGCGGAACGCCCACCTCAGATATATATATATATATATATATATATGCTATATTATATATATATATATATATATATATATATATATATATATATATATATATATATATATATATATATATATATATATATATATTCCTCCTCCTCCACCTTCTCCTCTCAGGTGTCCTATGTCTTTGCCTGTGATTACATTTGATCGCATGGGCTCCCAGATCTATGAACGTTAGAAGGCAGGCCCGATGGCATCCCTCCCCTCCTCAGTACTGAAGCACGCACATGTCCAACCTATTCAAAAAAGGAAGCCGTCTGATCTTTCTAACTATCGCCCTATAGCTCTCACCTGTATTCTATCTAAGATCTTTGAAACCCTTCTTAACTCTCACTTCTTAGACCATCTGGAATCTCATTCTTTCCGATCGCCAGTAACGCTTTCGGCGTTCGAGGTCTCCTGGCAGATATACTAATTTTATTTAATCGATATATGTTTTTCCTTCTTCTTAGGAACTACGGGAGACTTGCGTGGTGGGGGTTGGACATATCCAAAGAATTTGACCGGTATGGCAACAAGTCACTCTCTCCAAGCTCCCCTCCTTGGGTTTCCTCCTTCTTTGCTTACTTATGTCTTACTTCTTTAAAGTCATCCCAATATCTGCAGTTGTTGATGGGGCGACTTTTCTTCTTTTTCTGTCAATAGTGGTTTCCTCAAGGGTTCTGTCTATCTCCTACTTTATTCTTACTTTTAATTAACAGGATCTTCTCACCTGCACATCTAACTCTATCCACTCATATGCCGATGACTCGACCCTTCATTCTTCAACTCATTTCAATTCTGCTCCCTCTTTTACTTCTAGAATTGCCTCTCGCCTTAATCTTTCCGATTCTATTCTCGCTGATCTAGATAGAATTTCCGATTGACGTCGCAACCTTGTGAAATTCAATTCTTAAAAACTCAACTTCTACAAATCTCACTCTTCAGTGACAAATCCTAAATTTTCCTATTTGTTTCGAATTCTTCTCACCGTCTCTCCTGTTACAAAATATAAATATTTTTACCTTAACATAAACAAAAATGTCTTGGAAACCTCACATCACAACGGTTGCTAGGGTGGCCTCAAAGAAACTGGAGTTCTGTTTAGACTGCGAGATTTTTTTTCCTCTTCTCAGTTACTCCAGCTATACAAGGTCTCATCCGCCTCTTTATAGAGTACTGTTTTCATATCTAGGGGAGGCTCTGTTTCACCCGGCTTTTGACAGAGTCAAGACAAAAGACAAAAAGCTTATAAATTGTTCTGTACTTTCAACTTCACTTGACCCTCTATCTTTGCGGCGCGATGTTGTGCTTTATCTCTTTTCTATAGGTACTGCAGCGGCAGGTGCTCGAGGGAACTTACCACTCGCGTACCACCACCTTTACGACGCCCTCGTAGCACAAGGGGTGCTGTGTCTGAGCACGAGTTTTGTGTTGATGTAGGTAACTAAAGGCTTATGCCGCGGTGCTTCCTTCTTTCTAACCACTTTTGCTCTGTGTAATTTTTCCATCTTTTTTTTTGCCAGCCGAATTTAATCTCCTCACTTTAAAGCCTGCCTGTACTCATCTGGGCGCACTTACTAGCGGATAAAATTTTAAACAAAAGGACACCCCCTCCTGAATAGGGCTCTGCCCGTGAGTGAGCTGTAATATATATATATAATATAGCATAGTTATATAAAATATATATAAATATAATTATATATATATATATATATATATATATATATATATATATATATATATATATATATATATATATATATATATATATATATATATATATATATATATATATATATATAGGGTGTCTCGTGAGTTATGTTACAGCGGTGTATCACCGTAAGGGATGTTTAAGCATGAAAATGTGTAAGAATATATAAGTTCGAATATTTAATTCATTAAGAATGATGGGATATGTTACGTTGGTGTCTGCGCATGCGCAATACGAAAACCGCGCACAAACATGCGAATGTCGAATGGGATGATATATTTTTTATGGCTTCTGTGAAATGCGCATAAAAAATGAGGTGGGGTCTTCCTCTCGACATTATTTGATATGGTTTTGTTCGTTTCCACGCAATGTACTCCATAAACAACTAGACGTCATCCGTAGACATCATGTGCGTACAAAAGCCAAAACGTGTCAATATGAAATAATTAGGTTAGGCATATCCAATAGTATTTAAAAATATCGATACAGCTAGCAAAGGAATTAAATTAAAATACCTAATGCATACCCTTTTAGATTACATTGATATGTACTATGTAGCCTAATAAATACGGCCATGTGAATGTGTACAACCAACTAACTATCATATGGAGGTTATGTCATAACCTATGAATTAAGCGAAATAAAGTGTAGTGAAACGTATAACTTCAGAGTGGTTTGTTTAGTCAGAGCCATACATTTGGAACATGCCACGTGACCAGTATACGCAGGACGAAAAGCGTGACATGTTGGAGGTGTACATTACGCAAAACAGGAATGCTCGCAGAGCTGCTGCAGAATATGGACAACGTTATACACATCGACGACCGCCGAGCCACATGGCATTCCATAGAGTTTACAGACGGTTTCAAGGTACAGGGTCGATAGTTCAACCCCCTCATCACATACGGGAGGGGGTCGTGTTCGTACATTCGTCATCGAACTGGACGTTCTGCTATACACCCATGAAAATCCAACGTCCTCATTACGGCAGGCTAGTTCGGTCTTGGGAATATCGAAGGAAACCATACGACGAATTCGTGTTGCATACAACATGTATTCATATAGGTCATACATTGTGCATGGTTATGCATCGTGGAGACCAAAAAGGGCGGCTGGGATTCCTAGCTGTCATTGATTGCCTTCTAATGGATGTACCGGACTTATTGGAAAATATCTTATGGACCGATGAATCTCGCTTTACCAATAACTGTATGTATAACAGGTGGAACTTCAGACATTGGGCGGAAACAAACCCCCGTCTAACATTCACTAGCCATCACCAGGTCTCATACTCAGTCAACGTTTGGTGTGGTACTCAATAGTAGGATTATCGGGCCTTAGTTCTTAGAGGGAAATTTGAAAGGACAGTGTTACCTCCATTTCCTGCAGACCGTCCTTGTTAACCTCCTGAGTGATATACTTTTAAGAACACAACGAAGAATATATTACTAACATGATGGGTGCCCAGCACATAATGCAGCTATAGTGACAACCTACCTATGACAGAACCTTTCCGGGAAGATGGATCAGAAGATCTGGTCCATTTCCATGGCCTGCGCGTTCACCCGACTTAACACCACTGGACTACTTTCTGTGGGGGTATCTCAAACACACCGTGTACGCTGGATTTAATGACCCAGTAACCTCGCCCGATGACCTTCGCCGTCGAATAACCAACGCATATAGGGGAATCAACCCGGCGTCACTGTCATTGGTATGCAATGAAACCTGGCGCCAGAGGGCTGAGGCATGTATTCGCGTGGATGGAGGCGTCTTCGAACAACATTTGTAAATACTGTATGTACAAGTTGAAACGACCTGACATTCTTCTCCCTTCTTGCATGTTGTGGATAAGATTCATAGGTGTAAATTTGTTATGATACTATTAACAACGTTATTACATTTCATGTATCGATATTATGAGCTGTCTTGAATACCATTGTTTTCTTCAACCTTTTCACATTCACATTTAAAACTATTGTTGGTAACATTGACGCGTTATGGGTACATAGCGTGGAAACGAAGAACCGTATCAAAAAATGTCGAGAGGAAGAGCACACCTCATTTTTTATGTGCATTTCACAGAAGCCATAAAAAATATATCATCCCATTCGACATTCACATGTTTCCAGCGCTGCTTTTCGTGATACGCAGGCGCAGACAATTTCAACTTTAACATATCCCATCGCCCCTCCTTAACGACCAATAACAGAACTTATATTCCTACACATTTTCATACTTAAACATCCCGTACGGTGATACACCGCTGCAACATAACTCGTGAGACACCCTGTATATACTGTATATATATATATATATATATATATATATATATAGTATATATAGATACAATATATATATAATATATATATATATATATATATATATATATATATATATATATATATATATATATATATATATATATATATATATATATATATATATATATATATATATATACCGGGGTAAAGGTATAGCACAGGACTCCACATATTTTCTGAAAAAATTCTAAGTCCAAAATCAATATATCGATATGTAAATATAACATTAATTATAATAATAATAATAATAATAATAATAATAATAATAATAATAATAATAATAATAATAATAATAATAATAATAATAATAATAATATATAATAATAATATAATATAATATAATAATATATAATATAATATACATAAAATATTAGAGTAATATATAGACCTATATATACATATCGATATATTGATCTTGGACTTAGAATTTTTTCAGAAAATATGTGGAGTCCTGTATATATATAACAGACTGCCGGATATCCGACCGGATATCCGGTATCCGGTTTTAACTTCCAGCCGGATATCCGGTATCCGGCTAATTCACTATCCGGCCCATCCCTAATATAAATATATATATAAGATTTAATATAACGCATGCGTGATATATATAAAATATAAATATATATATATATATATATATATATATATATATATATATATATATATATATATATATATATATATATATATATATATATATATATATATATATATATTAACAGGTAACCACCACTCACAGGCAGAGCCCTATTCAAGGAGAAGGCAGAAAAAAATGATGGTTAAGTCCACCCTATCCCAAGCTTAACTCAAATCTGAGGTGACTGCAGACAGAGGACTTAAAGAGGAGATTAAATACAGCAAGAAAATCAGATAAAGGCAGAGAGTTCCACAGGAAAATTGGCTGGAAAGGAGGCACCACAACAAACAAGCCTGGGGTTCACAATATTCACACAAAATTCATGAGAAAACCAAGCAACCTTTGTGCAATGAGATCAACGCATTGGTGGTGGAATGCAAGAGGTCAACTCATGGGCATCCGCAGAAAATTTTCCAGGGGAGGGCAAAGCTTATTAATCATATATATATATATATATATATATATATATATATATATATATATATATATATATATATATATATATATATATATATATATATATATATATATATAGCGTAGTTTTAAGATATATATATACATATATATGTACATGTTACATACACATACATTTATGAATTAAGCTAAATATAACATATAAATATAACGAAAAACAAATATACATCGAGTAATATATATATATATATATATATATATATATATATATATATATATATATATATATATATATATATATATATATATATATATATATATATTATTTAAAAAAATTCAGATCCCAAATTCCAGGGGGGGGCAAGTGCCCCTCCTTGCCCCTATGTGCGGACGCCCATGGGTCAACTCACCCAAGCACCTGCTATTGTAGTACCTACAGTAAAGAGATAGAGTACCAATATCCAGGGTTGGTAAAACGCCATGGATATTTGGCTTTTTGGGTATAGTTAATCGGCTATTTGACCCTTATATGAAAAATTATAAGGGTCAAATAACCAATTAACCATAGCCAAAAAGCCAAAAATCTATGGCTTTTTGCCAACCCTACCAATATCACATAGCAGAGATATGAGGGTCTAGGGAGTTTGAAAGTACGAGACAGTTTATTAATCTTTTAGCCTTAGCATCAACCCTATCCAAAAGAAGGGTGGAACCGGAGCTCCCCAAATGTTGGAACAATGCTCCATACACGAGTGTTTAAGACCCTTATGTAATAGGAGTTAACTTAAGAAAAAATTCCTGCAACCTGAATAGAACTCCCAGCCCCTTTGAAGCCACCTTAGCAACCATTGTGATGTGAGGTTTCCAAAATAGTTTATTACTTATGTTCAAACCAAGAATGTTTGTGTTGTTCACAGGTGAAATGGTAGAGCCTTCGAAGATAGAAAAGTTGGAAGGTGTTTTTGAGAAGAGAAGTTTTTTTCAAAAGAGTTGAACTTCACGAGGTTGGAGGTGCGACCCCACCAGGAAATTCCATCCAGATTGGCAAGAATAGAATCAGAAAGCTGAAGATGGAGCCAAATACAAAAATGAGTGGAAGAATGGAGAGTTGAGTCATCAGGATAAGAATGAACACAGTTAGATGTGCAGCTGAGAAGATCGTTAATGAAAAATAATATACAGTATATATATATATATATATATATATATATATATAGTATATAAAGGTATATATATATATATATATATATATATATATATATATATATATATATATATATATATATATAGTATATATATATATATATATATATATATATACTGGTATATATATATATATATATATATATATATATATATATATATATATATATATAAATATATATATATATATATATATATATATATATATATATTAGTTATATATATATATATATATATATATATATAAAATAAAAAGTTTACACCTTACAACCTCTTATCCTTAATTAAGGAGAAAATTTTCTAGAAAATCTCTCTATAGGAATTGAACCCAGAACTATAAATATACAAGTCAGATTCATTATCATATGTATACTTTACATTCTAGCATCTGCTGATCTAAAATTTCTGAATTATATTAAAATTTCTAATACCAAAACTTCTGAAATTTACATAGTTGTTATGGTCTAAGACCAAGTAAAAGTCCAAAGCTACATATAGCCATTATACACACTGTATATCCTATCTATAAGCCTTATCCAAACATACCTTTAATATAGCTATCTCAAAACATCTTTTAAAGTGCAGTAAATTACAGCAAGAAGGGCTCACAAATTAATCTATCTTCATCCTGTCATGATGATTAATTATGGTGGCTATGATGGGCACTGTGCATAACTAAGTATTGATAACCTATTTACCTCATGTACTTAAGTATTTTAGGTTATACAAAACATGCAGAAATTAAATTTTACAAATTATTTATTTATTTACAAATTGCAAAAGAGATAATCCGACATTGGCAGTGAAGACATGTTGGGTTTCAATGCCTTCGCAAAATTCTAATTTCTTCCTCTATCTAAACCCCAATATTCCATAGAGTTCAATATGTTCTTTTTGGAAACAAAGCTAGTCCCTTCATTTATTCTTAATACTTTTATTATTTCCTTTTCTGGTGATCATTTTGGAAAGATTAAATGGTTCCTCTTTCTAAAAAAGCATCTAAGAGGTTCAATTTTCAGAGGAACCTTCAGTATTTATTCACACTCCACAAATTGCTTACTTGGTATAGGGGTATCAGGCTTCCTCATAAGGTAAATATATCACATACCTCGGATGGTTCCACTCATTAAATCTTTGGTAAAGTATTTAATAAGAGTTTATTACCTTATCATTTCTCCTACTCTTTGGGGGTATTCTATTTGAAATCATACACCAAAAAATAAGATTTTAAATGCCAGACTCTGAATTGCCTCAAAATTGGTATGTCAAAATAAGATTAGGATTAGGCTCAATAACAAAATTTAAAATTTCAGCTCAATTAGCCAATTGGGTCAAAATTTATGAATTATGATGCCTTAAAACTTTTGCGAACTAGTACAATAAATTTTGGAAACCCTCTGATGCAGTACCATATATACTCTTCATTTCATATCTTTACTCCTAGTTGACAAACATGTAATTTCCTTTATTTAAAGAAAAAGAAGAGTTTTGATTTGTCTACCTATATCTGAAAATAAAGTGCTAAAATAATAAGATTTTAAATATTTGATATATTAGACCCTGTTGGTAATAATTATCATAAATAGAAAAAAATATATCTAATCCTCTTTTTCTAGTTTAAAATGAGAAAATAAATAGCCTATTAGTTGAGTTCGAATAGAGAAAAGTAAAGTGATTATTACCATTTTACAATTTATTTTACTTTATTTTTTAAATTTTTATTTAAAATATATAAGTACATAAAATATACAAAAATCAACAAAAAAAAAATATTTTTTTAAAACCATATTTGTAAATTGAATATTTATAACTTTAGTAGGTTTATTTAAACTTCTCCACAATTACCACTACTATATATTATAATTATCTATATCTATCTATTATCATAGTAAATAGATATACATTTTTTAAAATTTTGGTTTTGTATTTAATTAACTTGTTCTGTACTTAATTATGCTGATTCTAATGCATTTACCTATACTTCCTCTATATTGCCCAATATCATGTCCAACTTGGCTATAATTATTTTGTTTATAATTTAATAAATTGTACATTGTAGCTATGTGGAATTATAGTCTTTGGTTAATTATTTTTGTAATGAAAATTTAAATCCAAGACTAACTATTCAAAGTAAATGATTATAAAAATTCGTTTTTTGACAGGGATAGGTTGACATTGTTTTTGTCAATAAATTATAGGCTATAGAATATCTCAAAGGAAAATTAAAAAATACTTTGAGTTTACATTGCACCGGAAAAATTAAAACCACATATCATCTCCATTTTTGTTACCTTTACAGGTCAGTTTTCCTTACTAAATATTTGTTTTTGAGAGCGGACCTTACCAACAAAGGGCATATGCCGTCCTTCCCGGCAGACAAAATACCGCTCTTCAGGTACTGGACGAGTTCATGGCATTTGAACCAAAGTATGGGTGAGCCACTCGCAGTGAGAGCTCGTGATCATAGTGTACTAATATCGTGATACCAAAGTTTGGTGATGCTCTCCTCGGCTATGGATATGTTACTCGAGTTTAATTGTTTTGGAAGGTTTTTATTAAGACTATTCACATTTGACTATGTAATCCTGTTACGTTTGGTGGAACAAGAAAAGTTTTGAAAAAATTGTGATTTGTCCGCTAATGTAATTTGTGTTATTTTGGAGCTTATATTCACATAAAATCATAAGAAATCAGAGATAACTAGGGAGATAATAAGAAACCGCATGGATCTATCAAGGTTTGTCCCATACAATTCAAAGTTAACGATAATAAACAAATATTATTAACCGGATACCAATTCCCAACAAATATTAATCCTTGCAATTATTTTGTAATACAGCCAGAATCCAAATCCTTAAAATTGGTACAGGCAATTTAATAAATAAGGCAATATAACATAAATAATTAATCTAACCTATAATCACCAACTCAATGTTAAGCTAACATCTCATTTCTTCTTCTTTTTTATATAATAAAAAGTCCTAAGTACTAGCTTATTTTTGGTTACAAAATAATACAATTCAATTTTTGTGTATAACCAAAAATTTTCCCATTCTGATTTATAGTCGTCAGAGGAAATTTACAAAAATGTCATCCAAAAATACACAAAATATTAACTTCTTAAAAATTTAATTCGTAAATCTTTTCATCATCTCAAAATTCATATGCATAACTGTACTACGTTCTCAATGAAATAAACTTCCGATACCTTCACTTTAAAAATAATAATAACAATCATAATAATAATTATAAATAATAATAATAGCGATGATTCTTACACATTTTGTGTCAATTTTATATAAACTTTTATATTTATTATGTAATATTTTCATTCATTTGAGCAATTTTTGCAAAAATAAAAGAATTTTATCGTAGCATTATGATATTTGTAAAGGATTGATTGTTTCAATAATGTTAACTCGTGCTAACA
>JABUQX010004469.1:57500-67500 GCA_015478945.1 Trachelipus rathkii
TTGGTTAGCTTAGAGTATGTAGGTTAGGTTAGGTTAGGTTTAGGTTAAGAATAGTTAGTTTACCAAAAAAAATTTAATTATTTTTATCCCTAAAATTATAAAAATAACGATACTTTTAATATTTGATTTTTCACTCTTTATTAGGGTCAAATATAAATTATAAATAAGCATATGTATATATATATATATAGTATAATTATAATATATATATTATATTTTATATATATATAAAGTATATATATAATATATATATAATATATAAATATATATAATATATATATAATATATATATAAGATAATATTTATATTTAATATAAATAATATATAAATAACGATAGTAATAAATAAGAAAAAAGGTGACTTTAATAATACATTATTATTTAATTAGGCAAATAAATAATGGGAAATTTTATATAATTTGTAAAAGAGATAAGGCTTGAATATATATTATATGACCGTAAATTCATTGCAAGTTGACCACAGGGTAACATACTGCCAATTCATAGCATAGAACGGTTCGATTTCACTTGAAAATTTTTGCTGTACTGTATCACAGTAGCTTCAACTAACGATTTACAAAGCTTAAAACTAATATTTAATTTTAAATAAAAAATAACTAAGGAAACAAAGTAAAAATTATATAATAAATATGTATATATATATATATATATAATATAATATAAGTTATAATATATAATAAATATATGTAATATAATTAAATATATTTTTATTTAATATTTATATTTAAAGTAAAAATATACTTGCATAATGATATATATCAATAATATCATCATACTATAAAATTATATCATATATATGATGACGATCTATTGATTAGGTCACACAGTGGTGTGTTGGTTGTCATTGGCTACATACAACAACACAAAAAAACCAAAATGTGTACACAAAAAGTGATGCACACATAGAATCTATATATATATATATATTAAAAAATGTGACTTTATCAGATTTATTTAAACACCTAGAGGTTTTTCTGTTACAACCAGGTTGCGGAGTCGGAGTCGGAGAATGCACAAAAAAATTCGAAGTCGGTAATTTATAAAGGGGTGGAGTCGGAGTTCGGTAGTGTGAAGATTCTAATTGAGAGGATGGAGTCGGAGTCGGAGTCGGTAATTTTCAAGAGGTCGAGTCGGAGTCGAGAAGTCGGTAGTTTTGACTTTCAAATTAGAGTTGGAGTCGGAAAATTTTAAAACTGACAGTTATAAACTGTATGAACACCTCGGGTGAATGACTTCAATCACTTCAGCAAGTTTATTGACTTTCGTACTTCCACATCACTCAAAATGCAATTGTAACTACGAAGAATTAACCGAGCAACCTATATTGTTTTAATCTGTGATTATTATTGTTCGAAAGTGGAGTTTATACCCATGAAAACTATATGCAAGTTACTATCTGTCTATTAGAATCTGTAGTTCACCAAGCAATTTCTCTCATTGAAAATGATATTATATAGCTGTATGTTGTATATTGATCCAAATCACAGTGGTAAGTCTTAACTTGTAAGAACCAACACAAAAAGCTAAAATCTGCACATTTGCAATGTTGGCCATTTGTATTAAAGGGTAGCAGGAAGTTCAAGAAGATTGTCCCTCTAAACACATTGTATGATGAAATCATCTGATCTATCCCAATTACTACCTTCATAAGTCATTCTTTCAGAAAGTTCAGAAGATTTAGTATGACAAGCTTTAAGATATTGAAGAGCTTAGTCGAAGGCGTCGATTGGTTCAAGAAAAAGGGCAAGGTCCTTCCTAATCCTAATATGCCATAACTTTAAAAAATTATTTCTTGCTGACACTGAAAAGAAAGTTGTAAATAAAATAGATGTAAAACTTCGAAGAGTATAAAGACATTGTACAAGAAGCTGAAATTGCTGTTACTTCTCTACCTCCAACGCAGATAGCGGATGGAATAATATGCTCTTTGCATAATAAAAATCAGTACCAAATAGGGTAAAAAATGAAGGAAAACTGGCAGACGCTATTACTATTTTTAAGAAACTAATCATTCATGAGTAGATGATATTTGATGTAAGTTCATGTAACGAAGAATATGTAGTAGTTGTATATATATATATATATATATATATATATAATTATATATATATATATATATTATATATAAACGTATATTAATATAGATAATTATATATATTAATATAGTAATAATATATTTATATTATATAATATAATATATAATAATATAATGATATATATATAATTCGTAGAGCAATTTTTAAATATTTTAGTTATCAAAAATGTTATGTGTATTTAGTATTAATAATATCTAATTATTAATAAATAATAAAATTAATAGTTAATTCAAAGTGCAAATTAAAGTATATGTTTTATTAAATGAAGAAATGAGAGAAACATATTTGTAGTTGGTGAAGATTTTCTTAGTTTGAAGTGGCTGTTGTTCCATATATATATATATTAATATATATAAAGTAATATATTTATATATAAAGTAATTATATATTTATATCATTAATATATAAATAAAGTAATTATATATTTATATATTATATAAAAATAAAGTATTATATATATATATATATATATAATAGTAAATTATTTTTATATATATATATATATAATATATATATAGAAATATATAATATATATAAAGTAATATATAGTAATATATTAATATTATTAATATTATATAAATGAATAATAATTTTATATATTATATATAAGATAATATATATAAGACTATATTATAATAATTATATATTATAAATATATATATTAAGAATATTATATATTATATAAGTATGATATATAATATATATTATAAAGATAATATATATTATATTTTAATAATATATAGTATATATAAATTATATATATATATATTTATATATATATATATACAGTAGGATTATATACAAGAGTTGATGTTGTGTATTTTGTAAAAAACCAAAGAATACATTGTTTTATTTTGAATAAAAAACAAACAAACGCTAATGATTTTATTTGTTTTTTACTGCTCTTTTTTTTTAATTTGATTGTTTTAATGTACTTCAAAAATTGTGAAAATAGGCTCATCATTTCAAAATATTCATACTATGGAAAAAAGAATTGAAATATTAACGAAAATCTATGAAAAAATTCCTTAGTTTTAATAATATAAATTAGTAAATTCTTTAGATCTTAAATTTTCAAATTTCTCTTGAAACTGTAAAACTGGTATAAATTATTTATTGTTTTTTTAGTTTTACATAAACTCGTAAAGAAAAAATAAAAGAGAGTTATATAGAATATGAATAAATAATATACTTTCACAATTAATAAAAATAAAACCTTATTTTGTACTAAAAAAAAAAAATTTAGATATATTACCTATGATTCGCAAAAATTATAATTATATGTCCAAGAAAGATATGCTAAATATATATGGCGACAATGTCCACTTAAAGTCGTAACTCTATTCGAAAAGTTGAGCACATGTTAGTACGAAAAATAAATCCTCCTGCGCTACGATGCCAATTTCTCACAAAATCACACTCCAGATAGGAGTTATTATTATAAACTTTTTTTTTGGATAAATTGTTGTAATCGAATGGAAGGAATTTTTTAGAATTAAAGATGAAATAAGAATACTACGAAGCTCAAAATACAAGGAACATGGTTATTTATTAAACATGTAGGTAAATTTAAAAGAAAGATTATCATTAAAAATAAATAGAATTATATTAAAATGTAGTAAGTATAATTATAATAATAAAGATATATATATAAGTATATGAATATTATATAAGTAAAGTGAATTTTAATAGAATTATATATATATAAAATAAAAGTAAATATTTATAATATAAGAATTATTATAATATGTATAATAAATGATAATATATATATTATAAATGATAATATATATATAGAATATAAATATAATAATGAATAAGAATATTATAATATAAAGAATATTTATATATAAAGTAATATATATATATATATATATATAATAAGTATATAATATTTTTTAATAATATATAGATTCATCACAATATATATAATAAATTTAGGAAGAAGAACAGTAAATTAGCAGAAATTTTATTTGGCCTTTCAGCGTACTCTTCGATATATATAAAGAATATATATGAAGAGTATACCATATCCAAAACATGCTAAAGGAAAAGAAACATTAATAATTTACTATATTTTTAGATATTTTATGGCATGGTTTTTTTTTTATATGGTTTTTAAACACAGAATTTTTTTATGTGTGTTATTAAAGCCGAAGTTTTATAACTCCAATGGTTATGAACACAGAAGAAAATTTTATGGTTTAAACCATCCCACCCTAAATATATATAATATATAAGAATATTATTTATATACCAGAAAGTATAAAACATTGGGGTAATTTAAGTCCAATTTAAGCCTGCATATACATGGAATTTTTCGAAACTAGATTTTTATCTTCCACTTCCTTATATATTCTCTTATACGTAAATGGTTCTTTGACGACACAATAGTAAGCGACATAATAATTTAGCAGCCTCCATTTCATTTACACTTGTACATCCTCAACACAACAAAAATTCCATTCTTAAGCTATACATATATTTTCACAATTCATAACTACTCATGACTATATCGTAACC
Source organism: Trachelipus rathkii (assembly GCA_015478945.1). Classification (NCBI taxonomy): domain Eukaryota; kingdom Metazoa; phylum Arthropoda; class Malacostraca; order Isopoda; family Trachelipodidae; genus Trachelipus; species Trachelipus rathkii. Next base: position 62,140 of record JABUQX010004469.1, read on the forward strand.
CATCCAATACAGGAAGATTATTGCACAATTTTTCCAATCGTCACCTTTAAATTAAAAGGTCTGTAATATACAATCAACTTACAATTTTTGTAAGAAGAAATAAATTATCTTTTCAAATAGTTTTCATCACTTGAATACCCATCACACTTAATTAACTTCTATAAATTTCAAGTTTTTAATAATTTTCACACGCTACCACAACCAGTTGCATAAACTGATTTTCTGATATATATAGATATATATATATATATATATAGACTTATATATTTAGGTATAGTATACGTATATGATATATAGTATATATCACCTCACCTAGATTATATATATATAATATATACTTATATAAATATATATTATAAATAAGATAATTATATATATTATATATATATTATAGTATAATATATAGTATATATATATATATAATAATATAGTGTATATATGATATATATATATAATTAGAGTAGAGGTGGGCAAGATATCAGGTTGTCCAATATTCGAATGTGACTGCTCATCAGTCTTGTCTATAAATATTCGTGAATGGGAATGTGAAATACGAACGAATATCTCCGTTAAAATATGTCGCGAATGCGAACGATGCATGCTAATATTTTTCTTATATTCGCGAATGCGAATGAGAATATTTTTAGTATTTTTTTTAATATTCGCGGAATGCGAAATGAAGCTTAGTACATTTCTTATAGTTCGCCGGAATGCGAAATAGGAGGTGTGTTAGTAATTTTCATTATTTCATCGCGAATGCGATGAGATGTGCACTAGTAATAGTTTTCATTTAATATTCGCGAATCGAATATTAACATATGCGAATATTGACATATGTAATGTGCCATGTATTTTTTTCTTATCTTTATAATTTTTTTAATTAAAGTTTTTAAAAAATTTTTTTTTTTCAAATTTTTTTTATTTTTTATTTTTTTTTTTCTTTTTTTTTTTTTTTTTTTATTTTTTTTCTTTTTATAAATATATATCAAATATATTTGTTTCTGTTTTAAGTAGTTCAGCCATAAAAAATATAATCGATAGAAAATCAATATAATAATTTAATCTGTTTCCAATTTAGAGGAACCAGGACCCAGCCCCTATTACAGCGAATCCCATCAATCTTACTTCTCAACCTCCACGCCTTTGAAAGACTGGAAAATACTGGCACACTGAATAATCAACAACAAATTTTTTTTTTGTTATTTTTTGTTTTTTTTTTTTTTTTTTTTTTTTTTTTTTTTTTTTTTTTTTTTTTTTTTTTTTTTTTTTTTTCATATAGATATATTATATTTATTGTATCCGGCTACTGTCTATATGGGCTATGGAATTATCGCAGGTGTTTACACCACAAATTTATTTTAAACCGTTTATTGTTTTTATCAAATAATTTGTATACTTACAAATTTTTTATATCTTAATTCCTCAACCTCCACCCTTTGAAAGAGGAAAACAATTTTATTAATTTATAGAGCTACAGCGGTATCATAATCAACAACTAAAATCAATCAATCAATCAATCAATTTTCAGCACACTCGGCATTTAATCTGCTACGTTTTTCATTATAGATCAGACCGGCACAAGTTAAGAGACGTTCATTGGTAACACTTGATGACGGACAAGCAAGCTAAGCCCTTGTTAACTGTGAAAGATCAGGATAGGTTTCTAAATGCATCTTCCAACATACCAGGGTTGTGTGGTCGGGGTCGGAGTCGGAGTCGGGGAGTCGGTAATTTTGAAGAGAATGGAGTCGGAGTCGGAGTCGGGGTCAGAGTCGGGGAGTCGGTAATTTTGAAGAGAATAGAGTCGGAGTCGGAGTCGGAGTCGGAGTCGGAGTCGGTAATTTTGAAGAGGTCGGAGTCGAAGTTGGAGTCGGTAACTTTCAAGATAGTAGAGTTGGAGTCAGAAAATTTTGAACTGACAAAATTGTGAATTGTGACTTTGTGATTGACTTCAATCACTTCATACAAGTTCACTGACTCTCGACTTCCACAGCACAAAATGCAATTGCAAACTTCAAAGATATTTAACCTGCACCTTATATTTCAATTTGGATTATATTCTAATAAATTCAACCTTCAGCCTTATACTACCTATATTTAAGATTCTGAAGAAATAAAAAAGACTCCATGGTACGAAGAGAAATTTCTCTCATTGACAATGTTATTCTACTAGCTGTTGCTTATGTTGATCCTATCTACAGGGTATGCTTAACTGAAGATCAACAACAAAAAGCTAAATCTGCACTTTGCAACGTGGCCATTTGTATAAAAGAGTTGCAAAAAGTTCAAGAAGAAAAGGATACTATCTTGACTATTGTTAAGTGATGAATAATACAAAGCTAGTCCATTACTACCTCTCAGTATTCTTCAAGAAAGCTCAAAAGATGAGTATGAAAAGCTTCTAGATATTGAAGAGCTTATTCGAAAGCGTCGACTGGTTCAAGAAAAAGGTCAAGGTCCTTTCTCATCCTTGTACACAATATTAAATAACTTTAAACAAAATTTCTTTGCTGCGCTGAAAGAAGTTGAAAAAATTGGTATAACTTCGAAGCTTAAATTAGAAGAGGCCATCGAAAAGTGTTCAGACACTGTACAAGAAGTTGTAATTGCTGTCAGTTCTACCTCCAATGCAAGTTAGCGTTGAACGGCTTTATCTGCTCTTCGCATTATAAAATCAGACTAAGAGGAAAAATCAAGGACCTGGCAGATGCTATTCTAGTTTTAAGAACTAATCATTCAATGAGTAGATTGACACTAGATGATAGTTCATGTAAACTAAGTAAAATATATATATATATATAATATTATATATACTATATATATTATATATATATATATATATATATATATATAATATATATATATAATATATAATATTATATATTATATATATATATATATATTATATATATATATATATATATATATATATATATATAATAATACCTTAGGTTACTTCAGTAGTTCATACGTAAGATCATTATTATTTTTTAATAAAAATCAAATGAACCGATTCGAACAGTGTTTTAGTTAAGTTTCTAATTAATATATCTTTTTTACGAATTTTATATAAAAAAATAACCTAACCTCAACTAAACCTAACCTAACTACAAATAATATAAATAATAAGAAAAAGCAAAAACCAATTATATAAAAATTTTCCAGCTCCTCCAATTATACTTCGTTCGAATATGCTTATTGGTTAAAAAATAAATAAATGTTAGGATGAAATTACCTAGTATATAATATAGTAGTAGTAGTAGGTATATGTAATATATATAATATATTATATTATATATATATATAATATATATCATTTATATTTTTATATAAATATATTTATATTATTATTGTTTATATAATATATATATTTAATTTATAAATATATATATAATATATAATATATATATATACATATGTAATTTTGTAAACTAAAAAGGAAGTTAAAAATAAAATAAAATCCCACGAATCTAATTATTATTTGATTATTGAAGAATTTGAAGAATATTTCATTAATGATGCACCAAAAAAAAAGTTGGATTCCTAATCTTTTTACTTAAACTGTGTCACTATAGTTAGTAGTTACCTATTGGTAAATATTTAAAAAATTGGTGATGATGAAATTAATTGCATTGTTAAGGGGGGGGGGGGGGGGGGAAAGGGGGGGGGGGGGGGGGGGGGGGGGGGGGGGGGGGGGGAGGGGGTGGGGGGGGGGGGGGTGAGGGGGGGGGAGGGGGGATGGGGGGGGGATGGTTCGTAACTTCTTAATAGTGAAGAACTCACAGTTTATACAGTATACAATCTAGAAGCACAATAACTGGTTTGCGTGAGCCGCGGGACATGTGTCTGTTAGTTAGTTAGGGTAAGTTAGCAAAAATGTTTCATTACCTTTTTTTTTTAAATTTTATGGAAATATAACGGTAAATTAATTATGGAGCTAGTCCCTGAAGTTTTCACTTTTCAGTAGGATGGAGTTGGAGTCTAAAATTTTCCAGAGGGCGGAGTCAGAGTCGGTAATTTTCAAAAGGATGGAGTCGGAATCGGAGTCGGTAATTTTCAAGAGGTCGGAGTTGGACTCGGCAATTTTCAAGAGGGTGAAGTCTGAGTCTGAGTTAGAGTCGGAAAATTATGAACAGACTCCACAACCCTGCAGCATACAAGAAGATCTTCGTTAGGGGAAATGCTATTTTCTTTGACTGCATGTCGGCGATTTTTTATACAACGAAAGGAATGTAGAATTGCATTTGTGACATCGATTACATTGGTGCTGGTGAATTGTTTTGAAACACCGTTTGTTGTTCTTTGCTTTTCTTGAAGTATTTCAAACATTTATTTGTGAATTTCCTCACATTTTCGGCACGCTGACTTTAAACCCTCTCAGTGAGAAACAGAAAAGTTAACTTTTTTTGTTTTGTATCTAGGGTCCAAAAATGTAGTTATGGAATATTGGTCGATGATCTCTGTGAAATCGAATCTTTTGTTAATTTTCCTCAATATCGTCACACTCATTATTTTTATTCCTTGACTGCCATTATCTGAGGATAATAATATCTTCTCAGAGTGGTTACGACAGGAATAACGTCCGCTATGACTGGCGTATGGCAAGATTAAAAGGAAGCTCTGTGGCAATTATTGATATATGATGTTGGTGGTAAGCTTCTGAATGGAATTAAAAGTATGTATGTTGATAGTGAAGCGTGTATAAGAATAAATATAGTGGAGTGAAGCGGGGATGTGTTATGTTTTCATCGTTATTTAATTTGTATATGGATGAGAAGGGGAAAGATTTAAAATTGGGTTACAGACACTTCTCCTAGTAAATGACATATCAACAAGATGGAATAGTTCTTACCTTATGATAAATAGATTATTTAAACTGAAAAGAACAGTACAATTGTATTTAGCAGACCACAATGAATTGCCAAATATAACATCCAATGAATGGCAAATAATTGAACATCTCCTGGAATTGCTCAGACCATTTTACAGATTGACAAAAGAAATGAGCTCAGAATTTTGTACCCTTTCAACTGTAATTCCAAATATCTGTACTCTTGAAAGATTTTTATCAAAGATTGGAAGTAAAGACCAAGGAGTACAAACTACCAAAGAAGAACTTCTTTCATCACTTAAAAGGTCTTTTTCTGATAAAGGTTTCAGTATTCTTAAAAATCGAATTATGTAATTTCAACAGCAGTTGATGCGCAATTTAAAATGCGTTATTTTCCTAATGAGCTCAAAGAAGATGCAAAAACCTGGCTTCTTGAAGAGGCATTGAAAGAGAATTTAAAATCAACAGAAGAGGAGGAAACATCCAGCAGTAGTGGTGAGAGTTCAATTGGTTCACCTCTTTCACCTAAA
>JABUQX010004469.1:72500-75000 GCA_015478945.1 Trachelipus rathkii
TAGGAGGCGAGAATCCTCCCCTGCAAACGTCGTTACTTCTTGTGTTGGTTCCTAGATAGGGATCTGGTATCTAAATACTTTAAGTGGCTAAGCCACCGATGAGTTCCAACCCTTGTGCGAAGAATCCATTAGCTTCCCTACAATTGTCTGGTGTCAGTCGTAAAAGAAAGAGTCTTCAGGTTACGCAATAATAAATATTCATCGTAGTTGATACAGAACCCAAAACAGAGTAAAATACGAAGAAAGGAGAATCTTCGGATGTAAGCGTTGATAAATTGGAATAAAAGGAATAGAAACAACAAGAAAGGACAATTCGACGAGACTTGCGCCCTTGATGCCAGGATTAAAGAATCCACGAACGAAAGAATCTTCCGTAGCAAGAGAAATTGGATTGCCGTAGAAGTGGCAAGAAATTGAATAAAATACGCAGTCAGATCAGAAAGTAGTAGTTGAAAGAATAAAAAATAAAAAACAGTCTTTTGAAGGGGTATAGAGGTTAATTTACAAAGAGGGTAATTAGTTGCTAATTAAAAAAAGTCAATAGCAGTGCATAATTGATCATAGATTAGGCGTCTAAATTAACTAAACTCCCCTGTGCACCAAAAACCCAAGGATCGTGTCTCCTCATCATCTCAGCGCCCAAAACCAGTTTCGGCAACAGTCAAAAAACGCAGAGAGGAAAAGGCCTCCCACAGAAATTTGATTTTGGCAGTAGCCAGAATCAAAAGAAAAAAGATAAGTTCAATAAAGGAACGTAAAATTTTAAATTTAAAAAAAAAAAAAATATATTGTGTAATTAAGTAAAATTAAAATATAAAACTAATTAAAAAATTAATACAAAAATTGATTAAAAAATAATTAATTTTAATATTAAGTATTTTTAAATAAGAGGGTTGGTTTGTCTGTTTGTGTGTGAAAAGGGAGGGAAATTTATAGAAGTGTTAGATAGGCTAATCTTTATTTCTATAATAACCCTTTCAATTTTGCATTCGTGTGTGTCAAATATAAGTAGTATATATGTATATATATATATATATATATATATATATATACATTACATATATGTTATAATATATATACTATATACGTGTGTATAATATATATATATATATATATATATATATATATATATATATATATATATACACTTGCGCACACACACGTAGGCTATTTGTACAGGAATAGGTTGTGTACAGACAAAGCATAAGTGGAGAACGCAAGATCGCACATACAAATACTACCGCGCGCGCGCAACATACGCTTGCACACAAACCGATTTCCCGTTCACCGACGCCACGGAGTCTAGAAGCAAGCGAAAGCAATAGCGGCAGGTAAAGACGGAGGAAAAAATCCTTCCCCCCAACAAAATCGGTAAAGTTTTTATTTTTTTTAAAAAAGAAAAAAGTTTAATTTAACAAATCTTAATTTACCTTAACAATTTAAAAAAAAAAAATTTTTTTGCTGATAAATATTTTAATAACTTCATTTTATAATTTTAAATTTATAAATATATAGGTATATATGTTTATATATATATATATATATATATATATATATATATATATATATATATATATATATATATATATATATATATATATATATATATATATATATATATATATATCTATATAGATACTATTTATATATATATATATATATATTATATATATATATATATATATATATATATATATATATATAGATACTATTATATATATATATATATATGGTGTGCGTAAATGAACGCACATGACGGTATAAAATCCACACATCGGAGCATACGTAAAAGGGTGAGAGTTTGAGAACGTGCCATACTGGCCAAACCGTTTGTTCTCGTAGAGTCAAGGACAAATAAGTCTCACTTCGAAACACCTTTGAAATAGAAAAGTAGTGGAGAGAAAAAATCTCTTTGTTCTTTTTTTTATTATTTCGTTTTATCGCAAATAAGAATTGATTGGATTTAAAGTTGTGTTATGTGTATTTAATTAATTGCAGAACAGGAACTGCCTTTGTTTAATTATCATTTTAATTGAATTTTTTTTATAAATAAAAAAAAATAATTAATCCAAAAAACGCAATCAAATTCGACATTCAAATTAACATATTCGATTTATGCATAATAAAAAAAAAATATATATATATATATATATATATATATATATATATATATATATATATATATATATATATATATATATATATATATATATATATGTGCATGTGTACTTGCATGTGTACACTCACATTGGTACACAGTAGTGCAGGTTTGCATGTGTGTAAGAACGACCATATGATTTCAGCGCAGCATGCATAGAGTATTGAGAACGTAGAGTTATAGGAATCACAGCTGGTTTTGTTTACATATTTGAAGAATAACCTTGAAGCGGAGGAATAGAAGAATAAGTAAAACTTTCTTTCTATTTTTTCTTTCTTCGCTAATAAAGGAGAATTGTTTTAAAAAGAGTATTGCTTTAATAACATTGTTATAATTTTCATC
>JABUQX010004469.1:85000-87500 GCA_015478945.1 Trachelipus rathkii
TAAACCCTTTAATCTAAATGGTGACGGTTCACACAAAACCTCTACCTTCTCCTTTTCTTTTAAGGCTTCGAATGCATCCCTAGTGATCATAGAAACAGGTGCGGCAGTATCTAAAATAGCTGTTACGTCGATTCCTTTTTTATTCTCCTCAAAAGCGATCGTTATTCTACATCCATATTGCTCATCTCTTGGTGACACTTCCATCGATCTTTCAAAGGAACCCGACAACTCGGCTTCTGCTTGCGCTACCTTCTTTGGTTTAGGTCGAACAGCCACTTGGGAAGATAAAGAAGTTACCTTTTCCTCTATTTTCTCAGTTATTGTTTCCTGATTTTCTTCTGTCTCTTTTTTCACACTTTTTGGAACCAACTCTGGCGCCTTCAGTTCTTTGGCCGAAGCCTCGACTTTTGCTCTAATATCAGTTACAGCTAGCACTGAAATCTCTTCTACCTCTCCTTGATCTCCTTCAGCCAAATTGGGGTGGAGGGGCATTTCTCTCTCCAACTCGATCACTTTCTGTAGCACAAATTCTGTATCCAAACTCGGATCGAAATTCCTTAGAACTGCTCTCCTTAACAAGGAACTATTTTGTCTGGAATCGATGTACTCGAAAATCTTCGTCATTAACATGTAGTTGACCTTGTTTTCCTGCTTTCAAACAAACTCCCTAAAGGCTCATTTATAGCTAACCTTTGGTAATTATCCATTAAGTATTTAATATTTTGGATAAATATAGGGAATGGAATGTTTCTATCACCTCTATAACTGACAAACTCCATCATGGCTTCTATCGAAAATTCTGCTCTGGAAACTGTACTTTCTCTATATACGAGCGGCGTTTCCCTAGGAAGGGGCTTCACAACTAAAAATGGTTTTTTCGAGTCATCTTTACAAGCTAATGGTATCTGTGTTTGAGTCTTATCATCTTCTTCTCCTTCTTTGTTTTCTCTACAAACATTGAGGGGGGCTTGGGCTCCCTCTGAGCCAAGCGCTGTGCCCTCGTTTTCTCCTTTTTCTTTCTCTCTCTCCTTCCCTTTCACCACTTCTCTTTCCTCCTTTATTTCATCTTTAGTCTCCTTATTTTCTACTTCTCCCTTCTTTTCTACTTTCTTCTCTTCCGTTTGGGTAAGCGTATCTGCGCCCCCTCCTCCAGGGTGTGACGAGATAGCTTCCCTTCCAAGTGGGGAAGGTTTACCCACGACTGTTGTGGTACTCCCCATCAAGTCTATTTTTCCCTCCTCCATCTCCTGTGGAACCGAGGGGTCACACGACTCGACCTGCAATTCGTTCTCGGCCATCCTAAAGACTCGTTAGTAAAAAGTGAAAGTCAATTGGGTTAGTAGGGTAGTGGAGCTGTTAATAGTTGAAAAATGAGGAGAATGGTTTTATTGGGGACAAGATTTATGAGATAAAAATCTATTATGAACTATACTAGCAAAATTAAGAATTACAAAACATAAAATATATAACTCCGTTTTAATTATATGAACATCGATTTCAATTGAAATGACAAAAATATTTCTCTCAAATAAAAATTAAAATGCTCAGACTCAAACCGATACAATAGTAATTGTTAAAATTCAACTAAAATTATATTTATGATGAAAATTATAACAATGTTATTAAAGCAATACTCTTTTTAAAACAATTCTCCTTTATTAGCGAAGAAAGAAAAATAGAAAGAAAGTTTTACTTATTCTTCTATTCCTCCGCTTCAAGGTTATTCTTCAAATATGTAAACAAAAACCAGCTGTGATTCCTATAACTCTACGTTCTCAATACTCTATGCATGCTGCGCTGAAATCATATGGTCTTTCTTACACACATGCAAACCTGCACTACTGTATACCAATGTGAGTGTACACAATGGCAAGTAGCACATTCACATATATATATATATATATATAGTATATATATATATATATATATATATATATATATATATATATATATATATATTATATATATATATATAGATTTATATTATAAATCAAATATGTAATTTGAATGTGGAATTGATTGGTTTTTTGGATTAATTATTATTTTTTTTTTATTTAATCAATTAAAATGATAATTAAGCAAAGGCAGTTCCTGTTCTGCAATTAATTAAATACACATAACACAACTTTAAATCCAATCAATTCTTATTTGCGATAAAACGAAATAATAAAAAAAAGAACAAAGAGATTTTTTCTCTCCACTACTTTTCTATTTCAAAGGTGTTTCGAAGTGAGACTTATTTGTCCTTGACTCTACGAGAACAAACGGTTTGGCCAGTATGGCACACGTTCTCAAACTCTCACCCTTTTACGTATGCTCCGATGTGTGGATTTTATACCGTCATGTGCGTTCATTTACGCACACCATATATATATATATATATATATATATATATATATATATATATATATATATATATATATATATATATATATATATATATATATTCAATTGATAGTTTTTATGTATATATAATATATTTATATATATATATATATAT
>JABUQX010004469.1:92500-97500 GCA_015478945.1 Trachelipus rathkii
AAACAAAAATTTATTTTTTTTTTCAATTTTTAATAAATATATATTATATATATAATTTTTATATATATAATACTATATATATATATATATATATATATATATATATATATATATATATAATATATTATATATATATATATTTACTAAAAACTAATGGCAAGACATCTTCGGAAATATCTTAGTGGTACAGAAAACTAATAACAATATGGAATCAAGCGTATGAATTTGTATGGAAAATGATTTTTTTTTATCTTCAAACTAAGATAGGTAAAGAAAACTATAACACCTATGGAATCAGCGTATGAATTTGTATGAAAAAAAGGAATTTTTTTTTAAATATGCTAATAACAATTTGGAATCAGCGTATGAATTTTTTTTTTTTTAGGAGGCTCGATCCGACAGTGGGACAGAGGGGGACGAAGTCCCCCGTCGTCCCAGGAGGCCGAGCGACCCCTGACTCCTTTGCATCTTTGGCGGTTTAGCTGGGTATTCTTTAAGTTAAAAAAAATCCCTTTTTTATACATATTTCAATATCGCTGATTTCCCTATATTGTTTAGTTTCTTGTACGCTATCGTAGTTTTTGGAGATATTAAAAAAAATCATTTTCCATACAAATTTCTTACGCTGATTTCCATATATGTTATTAGTTTTCTTGGACCTATCTTAGTTTTAGAGATATGCATGGCGGGTAACTTCTTAGTTTCACCTATATATATATCTGTGTACGCGGATACCATATCGGCCGGTATGCCAGATAATGTTATAATCAGGTATACATATGAAAAAGTATCTTTATAATTTTTATAACTCTGCTGCATTTATGATACTGTTTAGTTCAGCAGAGCGAAGTTGTGTAATTTGAGTAATCTTGAATATATGAAATGATACAAAAGTTTTTACCGTGTAAATTTATGTCCCCAGAATAAAAATTAATTCTCATTATATATATATTATATATATATATATATATATATATATATATATATATATATATATATTTTTTTTTTTAAATATATCTATAATATATATATATAATATATAATAATATATATATATATATATATAATTTATATATATAAATATTATATATATATATATATATATATATATTCAATCAATTTTTTTTTCCAATTAGAGATAAATAACAACATTTCTCCTCGTTTTGGAAGCAGTCTTGATCTGTATTCTTCAAATATGTTTCCATATTCAGAGAGCATTCTTTCTGAAATGACAAATATGCTGAATGCATCTTTTTGGAAAGGTTTTAAGATGAGAATTTTTTTTTTTCATTTTTCCAGTACTCTAAAGGGCTTCCCTTTTTTGCTGATAGGAGAAGTTTCAAATAAGTGTAAATTTCGTCCAAAATATTATCAACTGTAACTTTGGCAGACTTCTTTCTCTTTTTTCTTTCGCCTTTTAAATGGAAAATATTTTCAAAAATTATATAATTCAATTAATGCACACTTACTGAAAATGTAAATCGCAAATAAAGATTTTTTTTTTTAATAATATTTTACAAAACAAACTTTCATTTCTTACCAGTTTCATAATAAGGATTTTTGGATTCTTCGGTTAATTCTTGAAAGCAGATGTCAAAAAGGTCACCTTCTTTTGATTTTTTAGGTAAAAGAGGGGAACCAATTGAACTCTCACCACTACTGCTGGATGTTTCCTCCTCTTCTGTTGATTTTAAATTCTCTTTCAATGTCTCTTCAAGAAGCCAGGTTTTTGCATCTTCTTTGAGCTCATTAGGAAAAAAATGCATTTTAAATCGTGCATCAACTGCTGTTGAAATTACATACATTCGATTTTTAAGAATACTGAAACCTTTATCAGAAACCTTCTTTTAAGTGATGAAAGAAGTTCTTCTTTGGTAGTTTGTACTCCTTGGTCTTTACTTCCAATCTTTGATAAAAATCTTTCAAGAGTACAGATATTTGGAATTACAGTTGAAAGGGTACAAAATTCTGAGCTCATTTCTTTTGTCAATCTGTAAAATGGTCTGAGCAATTCCAGGAGATGTTCAATTATTTGCCATTCATTGGATGTTATATTTGGCAATTCATTGTAGTCTGTTAAATACAATTGTGATGTTCTTTTCAGTTTAAATGATCTATTTTAATCTATTCTATCTAAATAATCTATTGTGCCGTTCTTTTCAGTTTAAATAATCTATTTATCACAAGGTAAGAACTATTCCATCTTGTTGATATGTCACTTACTAGGAGAAGTGTCTGTATCGCCTGCTCTTGTAACTTTTTAAATTCAGAAGTTGATATTACTGAATGATTAAAATGAGTCTAATCTACGTGACTTTGTTAGTATGTCATTGACAGCCAGCCCACTGAGAGAAAATGGAGGAGTCTTTAATCACAAGTTGAAGATGAATTGTATAGTGAACCAAGTTAATATCAACATATTTTGCCCCTAGTGAAATATTGGTTGCACCATCTCTTGCTAAAATGTGTCTTCTCACCTTGTTTATATTCCAGGAATCCCACATTTTTCTAATTTTTCAGAAATTGCATGAGCAGAATGAGATTCTGGAAAATGAGAAGCATGAAACTGCATCTTTACGTTGAAAAGAATTAATTATCCAGTTGTATAAAAAATGCCGACATGCAGTCAAAGAAATAGCATTCTCCCCTAACGAAGATCTCTGTAGCTGCAGGGTTGGTGGGAGTCTGGTTCATAAATTTTCCGACTTAACTCAGACTCAGACTTTCACCGCTCTTGAAAATTGCCGAGTCCCACTGCCGAGACCTCTTGAAAATTACCGACTCGACTCCGCTCCACCCTTTTGACAATTACCGACTCTCGACTCCGCCCTCTGGAAAATTTTAGACTCCAACTCCATGCTACTGAAAAGTGAAAACTTCAGGGACTAGCTCATAATAATTTAGCCGTTATATTTCCAAAAATTTAAAAAAAAAGGTAAATGAACATTTTTGCTAAACTTACGGCCTAACTAATCTAACACACATGTCCGCGGCTCACGCAAACGCAGTTATTGTGCTTCTTAGATTGTTATACTGTATAAACTGTGAGTTTTCACTATTAAGAAGTTACGAGCCATAACAATGCAATAATAATAATTCACAATTTTTTTTAATATTTACCAATAGGTAACTACTAACTATAGTGACACGTTTAAGTAAAAAGATTAGGAATCCAACTTTTTTTTTGTGTGCATCATTAATGAATATACTCCTTCAAAATTCTTCAATAATCAAATAATAATTAGATTTCGTGGATTTTAGTTTTATTTTAACTTCCTTTTAGTTTACAAAATTACATATATATATATATATATATATATATATATATATATATATATATATATATATATATATATATATATATATATATATATATATATATATATATATATATATAATATATATATTTTTTTATATATATATTTTTTTATATATATATATATTATATATATATATATAATATATCCTTGAGAATTTATTTTAACATTATTTAATTTTTACTCAAATGACCGATTCGAACGAAGTATAATTGGAGGAGCTGGAAAATTTTTAATTAGTTTGCTTTTTCTATTATTTATATTATTTGTTGTTAGGTTAGGTTAGGTTAGGTTAGGTTATTTTTTATATAAAATTCGTAAAAGATATTATATTAATAGAAACTTAAGACAAGAAAAGTGTTCGAATCGGTTCATTTGATTTTATAAAAAATAAATGAATCTTAGTATGAACTATGAAGTACCTAAGGTATATATATATATATATATATATATATATATATTATATAAATAATATATTATATATAAATATAAATATAAATATATATAATATATATATATATATATATATATATATATATATATATATATATATATATATATATATATATATATATATATATATATATTACTTAGTTACATGAACTTTCATCTAGTGTCATCTACTCATTGAATGAATTAGTTCTTAAAACTAGAATAGCATCTGCCAGGTCCTTGATTTTTCCTCTTAGGTCTGATTTTATAATGCGAAGAGCAGATAAAGCCGTTCAACGCTAACTTGCATTGGAGGTAGAACAGTGACAGCAATTACAACTTCTTGTACAGTGTCTGAACACTTTTCGATGCCCTTCTAATTTAAAGCTTCGAAGTTATACCATTTTTCACTTCTTTCAGGCGCAGCAAAGAAATTTTGTTTAAGTTATTTAATATTGTGTACAAGGATGAGAAAGGACCTTGACCTTTTTTGCTTGAACCAGTCGACGCTTTCGAATAAGCTCTTCAATATCTAGAAGCTTTTCATACTCATCTTTTGAGCTTTCTGAAGAATGACTTGAGAAGGTAGTAATGCGACTAGCTGTATATTCATCACTTACAATATGTCAAGATGTATGCCTTTTCTCTGAACTTTTTGCAACTCTTTTATACAAATGGCGCACGTGCCAGTGCAGATTTAGCTTTTTGTTGTTTGATCTTCATTTAAGCTTACCCTGTAGATAGGATCAATCATATAGCAACAGCTAGTAGAATAACATTGTCAATGAGAGAAATTTCTCTCGTACCATGGAGTCTTTTAATTCTTCAGAATCTAAATATAGATAGTATAAGGCTGAAGGTTGAATTTAATTTAGAATATAATCCAAATTGAATATAAGGTTGGCAGGTTAAATATCTTGAAGTTTGGCATTGGCATTTTTGTGCTGTGGAGTCGAGAGTCAGTGACTTGTATGAAGTGATTGAAGTCAATCACAAAGTCACAATTCACAATTTTGTCAGTTCAAAATTTTCTGATCACTCTACTATCTTGAAGTTAATCCGACTCCACTTCGACTCCGCCTTTCAAAATTAACGGCGATCGACTCCGACTCGACTCCGACTCCGACTTTCTATTCTCTTCAAAATTACCGACTCCCGACTCTGCCCGCGACTCCGACTCGACTCCATTCTCTTGCAAAATTACGACTCCCCGACCTCGACTCCGACGGCCGACACACAACTCGCTGGTAT
>JABUQX010004471.1:17500-20000 GCA_015478945.1 Trachelipus rathkii
AATAAAGAAATTAATAAAATACTTAACTTTACGAAAAATTAAAGAAAAACAATTTGAGTAGCTTTGATTATGATATTCAGTTCAAAATTGTAATAAAAATTATAATTTATAAATAAAAATATATATATATATATATATATATATATATATATATATATATATATATATATATATATATATATATATATATATATATATATATATATATATATATGTATAACATAATATAATTTAACCAACTTTATGTGTTTAGATATTGAAACCATTTATAATAAATATTGTTTTTATATATATATATAGCATTTGATAGCATAAATCATATTTATGTAAATAACTGGTATTTTGTCAAAAATAGTAATTTTTAGCTTTATCGAGCTTTTGCTCTCTCTCTCTCTCTTTATCGCGATCTCTCTCTCGCTCTCTCTCTCTCTCTCTCTCTCTCTCTCTCTCTCTCTCTCTCTCTCTCTCTCTCTCTCTCTCTCTCTCTCTCTCTCTCTCTCTCTCTCTCTCTCTGAAAGTGAACCTTTTGTTAATTTCTCTCAATATCGTCGCTCTCATCATATTTATTCCTCGACTGCCTTTGTCTGAGGATACTAATACTCTCATGACGAGAGGAATGACGTCGGCCATTGATGACTGAGTTTTTGGTTATTATTATGGTGATATCTTCAAATGGTTGAAGTACAGAGATATAGTTGATTAGAGTAAAATTGCCATGGGATTTCAAGACACTTATTTTATCATTAGATCGGTCGTACAACAAGCAGTCAGATACGTTAGGTTCATGCATCCTTATCATCATTTACAGAGTGTTGTTCCAGCGCGTGGGAATGTCATATATTACTGAAAGTTGTGGTATATTAATTCTGACATGTATTCTCTTTAGTGCTTCTTAATTAAAGTTTGCCGTAACTGACCAACATTTTGAGAGAACTTCGCCGACTGTTTTTTGAGATGTCACATCATTCCTAATATTAAAGGGCATATGGTGACCGACTGAGTTTGTGTTATTTACTCAAGAAAAAAAACAGAGCTTTCTATCTGGGGAATAAGTTTCATTCCATTATATACATCACTGAGATATTCCCTTACATTCCATTATATACATCACTGAGATATTTCCTCTTATGACATTCAGTGAGTTTGGTTCACCAAATACAAACTTTTGACGTTTGAAATTCTTGTCTACGACATGACTGGCCAGAAAGAACAAAGAAACTGCTGGTTGAGCGTCCTACCATTCGTCGGTGGAGAGAGCAATGTTGAATGATAATTTGATAGAGATTATTAATTCTACAACTTTAGTTTTATCGCAGGCATACCTTTTCTCACAAACAATATCTCTGTAGTATTCCCTTTGGCAAAGTCGGTAGAAAGGGGAAAGCTATTTTCATTAGCCATACAAAGCCAGGAACTTTATCGAAAGAAACGGAAGATCTGCAATTTTAATATCAATCCTTTGTTTTGTTTTTTTTTGTTTTTTTTTTTTTTTTTTTTTTTTGTCTTGTTTTTCCATAACTTTTTTACCCAGTTTTTCCCAAGGTTTTTCCCGGGAAAAAAACTAAATGTTAGAAAAAACTACCCTTGCCAACCTTGTGCCTTTGGGGTAATTATTACACTTATAAACGATACGCTGCCAGACGCATGATTCTATGTATTAATTTTAAAACTCAACGCTTTTATTTCTTGCTTCTATATATATAATATATATATATATATATATATTATAGTATATATATATATATATATAATATATATATATATATATATATATATATTAGTATATATAAATTTACCATTATATGTATATATATAATATAGAAAACGTAACTATATATGAGATCAATGAGAAATACTAAAACACTAATAAGTAATAATTACGAGGGTTGTTCAAATAGTATCCGGATTACATGTATACGTTTGTGTAAAATGCATGTATGAAAATATAGGTAAGTGCATCATGTGCGTACATGTCCATGCAAGCTATCGAGCGGGTACAAGTCACTGATGTGAGTCAGTCCTCATTGGGAGATTTTGAAAATGTGTGAAAATACCTAGCAACGTGTCTGCATTAAATTTTGTTTTAAGATCGGGAAAACAGCGAGTGAAACGTTTACATTATTGAAAACTGCTTACGGAGATGAAGCTATGGGTCGGTCACAGGTATTTGAATGGTTCAAACGGTTTAAAGCCGGACGAGTTTCTTGTGAAAGTGATGCTCGCTTGGGACTCCCGGCAACGTCACACAATGATGACATTGTGGCTAGGGTTCGTGCAATAATACGAGGCGATAGACGGATGACTGTTCGTGAAGTTGCAGAGGAGTGTGGCATTTCTATTGGCTCATGTGACACCATCTTGACCTGTGATTTGAAGATGAGATGCGTGGCAGCAAAGTTCGTACCTCGCCTGCTAACGGAGGATCAAAAGGATCAACGTGTGATGCTTGCGTCAGATCTTTTCCAGCGATCCACCGATGATACTGACTTTGAGGAACATT
>JABUQX010004471.1:25000-30854 GCA_015478945.1 Trachelipus rathkii
GCGCCTATCGAGAACCTGTGCCAGTTCAACCCCCAATCCAGACACTCCCACACAACATGTTCAATGCAAATTTACCAGCACACCTCACGCGAAGCAACTCTGTCAACTCAACCTATGCCAGCATAAGTACTCATTACAAAAATCTAAAAACTATTGCTCATATTGCAAATCCCTAAAGCCACCCTAGGTCATCTAGTCCAATAAACTTACATACGACACCACATACACAAAGTTGGAACGTAAAGTGGACAAAATTTTTCAGCCAAGGTACATGCCAACCAACCACACTACAAGCCTTAACAACTTCGTTATAGTCATAACACAACTTAACTTTATAAACTACCGTAACTAAAAACCTGCCAATTGGCTTAATCCGAAATATAATAATGATACCCAAATCAATCCATTATATCTAATCAATCCTTCTTAAATGTTGCAATCGAGTCGCACTTAACAAACCTCCTGGGCAAACCATTCCAAAAATTTAACAACCCTATTAACTGAATGACATGTTTTTCTTATATCAATAGGGCATGCTTTCTTTTTTAATTTTCTTACTATGCCCTGGTCTCCCGTCCGTGGCTCCTACTATGAAGAATTTATAAGTCTCCGCATTATCAATAGAGGTAATGTAGACTTGTATCATGTGATTCATGTCCCCTCTGAGAAACGCCTTTCTACAGAAAAAAAACATTCCTAGCTCCTTCAGCCTCTTCTCCATAGCTCTTAACCTCAAAGCCCAGAAATCATCCTTGCACTGCTCAACGTTGCACTCTCTCTAGCATTCTAAGTTTTTCTTTAAATAAGGGTCCAAACTTGTGCACAATACCTAATACTGGCCTAACATATGTATTATACAGCATATTACTATATAACTTCCTTACTCTTCGTAAATAATATTGCGAATTAATATGGCCCAGCATCTTATTTGCTTTAATTCCTTTGCTTCCAAACACTGATTAGCTACTTTCAAATACTGCTTATAATCACATGTAAATCTTTCATTCTCTTGGTCCACAGACTCAACCAAATCCCCATTCATATCTTTGGTTAAAACTTTTATCTGTGAGTAATCTAAGGTGAAGAATCTGTATTTATATTACTATTTAAAATTATACGTTCAATCAATTATATCAGCCCATCCAAGAAGTTTACAAAGATATATTGAATCTTTTTTCATCCTTTCACTCATGTTCCTAACTGAGATAGCCTATTTGGTATCATCTGGCAAACTTAGAATCCTTACATTTAAGTCCTGAGCCTAATATATATATATATACTATATTATACATATATATAATAATATATATACTACTTTAAGATAAAACAACATATCACTATATAATATATATATATATATATATATTACTATATAGTATATATATATATATATATATATATAACTAATTATAGTATATGATGTATATATATATATATATATGAGGAACAATCGTGGCCCCAGCCACTGAACCCTGTGGGGACACCACTCTTCACTATTTACCAATGATAACTTGTTGCCATTTAGTTGATACAACATTGTTATATATATATATATATATATATACCTATATGATATAAATTATATATATATATTATATATATACTATATATATATATATATATTATATATATATATATATATATAATATAATATACTATATACTATATATACTATATAATAAAATTAAATAAATCTTGGAATTATCTAGTGTGCGCTTACTCAATTTTAATTTAATAAAGTGAACGAGATATAGTATACCTGTATCTTTTTTTCAACAATCTCCCAAATTTAATTAGTCACGGGTTTTACCAACCTGGTCGGCGCTCTGGGTTGGTCAGCTCCTTTGCGGAGGGTATTCTATTGCAAAACGCTAGCCATAGTTTCATACAAACAGGTAACAAACTACTGAACTATTTGGTTAGACTACCCTACTGGCTTTTCAGAGCCTCAGGTATCCTCGCATCTCGAACAAACACTCTGTATACACAACGTAACATCCAAAGAATATCTATTTCATGTCACTTTTAACTTCTACTTAAGATATCCTCTCCCATCATCGTCCACTCCTCTCACATCATCCCTTGAAAGTTTCCTGCAGCTGATAGATGGAACCATTTACCTTTACAAGCATACCAATTAAGAAAGACATTCAATTCCAGCAGTGCGAAATTGCGACAGTGTCTGTTACTTAAATCATACCCTATGATACTTACATTTAGATAACAAACCTTCATACCCCACACAACAAAATAGCAACACCCACACCCCCCACAAAACTGACAACCATGACATTTATTAATAGTAGCTTTGTTCTCTCGCTAATCTACTACAGAAATGTAATGCCTACAAAAAAAAGCAAATTCAATAAATCATTGATCATTTATATTTGTTCATACAAAAAATACACCAAAAGGCAACCAGATCCTTTCAACCCAAAAAGACACAGACAACACGCAAGCCCAATAAAAACCCCAAAAAGCCCAATAAACCAAAAAAAAAGCCAAGAAAAAACGCTGGGCTGTTTTATTTTTTAATGTCCATCCCCGAGTTTTTGTCCAACCCTCGAGCACACGACATTCATTAAGGAGTTCCTTGAAAGGTTTCAAATGATCAGAAAGTATCATTTCTTAATGCACTTTCCCCTCGCAATATATCGTGTTTTTTTATCCGCCATCATTCGACATTTAAAGAACTTTCTACAGATTTCTCGTTGTCTAGATATCCTGATTTGCCTCAATACTAACTTCACGCGCGCGAATGTTTCACGGCCGCAATGAAGGGGTGGATAGGGTTAATTGTAACGAATATATCGAACATCTAAATTTAGGAGTTAGAGATATCGCTGTCTCAACCAACTTGCACCCCTGCTTTATGACATGACCTCGTTGGGAGGCAAAGAATTTGAGTCCATGTTCCCTGGAGGAAGTTGCTGACCTCATAAAGTAACTTTACCTAACCTTTTAATAATATCTCTTCCTATTAATATATCACAACATCTAAGCTGTCTTAATGCTTCACATAACTGATATCTGTTCTAACATGTGCAGACAGTCATCTATATCACGTCACATTTTTTAGTTGTCCCGTTTTTTCTGTTGATGAAACATTTCATATTTTCACCATTACTAATATTCAAATCGTCATTTTTTTTGTGCTTAATATTACTCTTTATTTATTCAGATATATTGTTTTAATAAATTTCTATCCCCTTTTCTAAACATTGGTGATGTTAACATTCTATATTCCTTTTGTAAGCCTAAAACTTCCCTATATCTCTTCACATATTCAAATTTCAATATTCAAACCTCATTTATACCTCTCGCTCTACAACGTATTAGCTTTTATTTTATTTTGTAACCGAATCATTTATCATTTATTTGCTAAGTTTACACAATTTTTATAAGTTTATTTTACATTACACTTTTGCGTGTTAAGCTCTCTGCATATATCTTTTATGTTAATATATATATAATTTTACACTTTAGTTTTTTATTCCTTTATTTATATTTTACAAGTTTTGTTAAGGGTATATTTACTCGTTTTATTATTAATTTGTATTTCATTAAAAAAATATTTTTAAAATCCATTATTTTATATCTTATTCTGCATCTGGCATTAGTTTTAAATTTTTATTTATTTTTAAAAAATTATTTATTTTATTTAATTAGTTGTTACTTATTTAAAAAAATAATTAAAACATTTTGTTTTTTACTAAAATTTTATATCTTTTTATGGGTTTACAAGGTAAAAAAAAAAAAACAACAAAAAACTTTATGTCCTTAAAGCAGAAAGCAGTCTAAAACAGTTAATGCAAACCCCAAACCCAACGCCCAACCCCAACTCCAACCCAACCCCAACCCAGTCCCACCCTCCGTAATTTTTAATCCGATTGCTTTAAGTCATATTTGAACACTTTTTTCCAAACATATAAAAATAAGGTCTTTGCATGAAAAAAATATTATAGTAAAGGTATATTAAAACAACACTATCGGATAGTAACTCTAGACTCTAAGCATGATAAAAAAAAACCGCTACCACGTAAACTAACCCACCCCACCCTTTCCACCCTCCGTGATCTATTGATTCTATTCTGATTTAATCAATATTTTGCCTTTCATTTTTTTTGCTATAGCATAAATTAAAATAAGTATCTTCGTGGTAAACAATATTATAGTAAAGTTGTACAGTTTATTAAAATATTGTTTTTATTGACCTACTAAACCAGTATGCAAGCAACCCAACCACACCCCCCTCCCATCTAATTTGTCTATTGCTTCAGAGTCTATTTAGACCTTTTTTTTCTATTTATAACTCCACGATAGTTTAAAATAGATATGAAATATGTTCTTCTAGTGACGAGAAATTTAAAAAAGTTTTTCATGTTATTATTTAAACGTTTACTATGAGTTATACTACAAAAAATTATATTCATTGTTACATTTATACATTATAAGCATATTATTTACGAATGAGGCTTTAAAAATCTTGCTCGCTTTTAAATATCTAATATCAACTAGTAAGGTCAACCCACTTTCACAAATACATTACAAAAACATTAAACTACATTCATAGCGTTTATCCCATTTTAAGGCTCGCCCATTTTCAGAACATAACAATACCTACCAAAAAATACTTATCTAGACTTTATTACAATATTAGCTCCGCCACTATTTAGGAAATAACAATATCTGAACAAGAAAAATAAGTTTTAGGCTTATCACATATTTAACCTCCCGTCCCCAAAATAATAATACTTAAGATACAAAAAAGAAAAATACTTTTAAAACTTATCTAGGGTGGATGGTTTAAACCATTGGGTTAAACCATTGGTTCTAAACACCATGGTGTAAACCACATAAAAAAACCAAATGGTTATAATACATAAAAAACCATGCCATATAAAATTTAAAAAATTAATTTATTAATAGTTTTCTTTAGCATGTTGATATGGTTTTTCTCATTTTTCAATCGAAGAGCAACTGAAAGGCAATTAAAATAAATTTCTTGCTGATTTGTATATTATTGATGAGAATGATTATATACTATATATATATTATATATATATATATAGTATATATATATATATATATATTATATATATATATATATATTATAGAACATATATATATTATATATTATATATATATATACTATATATATATATATACTATAATACTATATTTTGTTAATTTAACATTAAAACATGATTCTTGTTTCCAGCTCTTAAGATTTCATTTTCTACCCATCGATGCCCACATTTCAAAAGATAATAAAACTCATTTGTGCGAGGTGTGGCCACAGCATCAACCAGCCCCTAGAGCAATGACTGTTACAACTAAGTACGATGATGTTTATTGGAAAATATAGAATATGGCACAGCAACAGCTTAATCAACCACTCAACAGACAAATTTTATATCAAAAAGTAAAAAAGAGGGTATCATCAGCGCAGTAACATGAAGCACACTTATTGACACATATATTTTTAACCCAAGATACCACACAACCACCACAACCACCACAACATCTTCCCCAGAGGATGAGTATTCAAAAAGCAGTGGAATTTATGGATATAAAATTAAGAGCAACATTCTCATCATTTCATAAAGTTACCGATTTGATCGAGTCTCTGTTGCTCAGCAGTGCTCCTTCATCTTGGTACAGATCTCTCAAAAGAAAAATTAGATGAAGGTCATATATAAAATAAGAAGCATATTGTCAGGCAACTTCATCAACATGCTAATGGTTGAAAGGGTTATTATATCAACTTTATGTGGACTTTGTAGCAACAGGCAACATTAGAAATAGGTGGAACAGGCGTAATAGCAGGGAAATTAGTTTTATCTCTCTCTTG
>JABUQX010004472.1:12500-20000 GCA_015478945.1 Trachelipus rathkii
CGATGGCATAAATTACGACGAATTTGTGCCATAACAAAAAAAAAGAAAAAAATCTTTAATCATTAAATTATCCGAAATAATGATACTAATTTGTTAATCATCAGAATCTGCGGATTCTTCTGATTCCGATTCCGAATCGATACCGACATTGAGAAATTTAGATCGCGCCACGACCGCCGCTTTTCTTTTAGGACGAGATTGTTGATTTGTTGTGGAATTATCATTGGTTAAGGTTGGGATTACATTAGGACTGATTGCCTGAGAAGATGGTAAAGGAACCATCGTAGTAGAAGGGGCATCAGTTCCTAACGAGTTATTACGATTCCCACTATGAGTCAATGATAATTCTAGAGGGAATAAATGTTTAATAGGATACACATTTATTAGCCGTCCAGGGGTACGGACTTTGACTGAACGAACTTTGTTATCATCTCCATATATGAGCGTTTGGATTATGCCCATTTGCCAATATGGGCGCTCCTTTACAGGACTTTTAATGAGTACAACGTCCCCCACCTTTACTTTATTTTTCCATGCGACCTGATACAGATCTCTTCCTACTTCTCTCAGGCTCAAGAGGTATTCGGTATACCATCGAGTTCTAAAGTCCTCGAACATCTCCGAAGATCTCTTGAGGGACTGAATAAGTTCCTCTCTTGAAGGTGAATTGGAAGAAGTAGGATCAGTTAAAATGAGACTTGTATTAGCCAAAGGTTTTGAAAAACAATTTGGTGTTAAAGGTACAATATCGTTGTCCGAAGAGGTGTACGTTCCGCACTGCACCCTCTGCAATGCACCACCTTTTGTGCTGCGCTTGAACCACTGTGCCTTTACAACTCAACACTGCACAATAAAGATTGCTTAAGCAATGCAATATGCAAAACACCTTCGCAACTGCACAATAAAGATTTTATTAAAATGCAATATGCAATATGTTGGTCCGGCGTTTGTGTTTGAGTAAAGCACAGTGTGTAACGAACGAAAGTTGACACAACCGTTTAAATAAATAAGCGAACCCAGGACATCAAAATTCAATAAGAAATATATTTGTAAATATACAAATATATAACCTCTATATAACGTAGCAAATAAGCACTTTAAATATTGCGAAAAATTTCTTTATGCAAAAAAAAATAGCTCGAAATTTACTCACTAGTTACTAAAGGCAATATTAATAAATTATCAAATACGAAGAATTTTGGTAACTAATTCCAAATAGCAAATAAAAAATATACGAAAAGAGTTTCAAAATTGCAAAATAAATATGAGCAAATTTCAAATATGTCAAATATTCATATTGCCAAGAATATAAATGTACGAAAGTAAGGTACAATTTTCCAAAATATAAAAATTATGTACTCTCCTCGTTAATTTTAAGATGAGTCAAATACACATTTTTATGCATAGGTAGTTTAGTTAGCTCCTTAAACTGTGATAGATTTAAATTTACTTGAAATTACGCAGATGGAGAAATGCACCCTTAAATAAATATGAAAGGAAACAAAAACAACTTACTTTGAATAAATTCGGTAGACAGGTGACGGTAAGTAGTTTAGTTCATTAGTTCATTGGAAAATTGTTTCCTTTCCACAGTTAGATTGAAGTAACTTTCTTTCAATCAACAGTTAGTTACTGGGTAAACTTTTCTTCACCTACGTAGGACTTGATACTATATAGATGCGACAGATACGAAAACACACAGTTTAAATCACAACTTAATTTGAATAGTTAACACTTGAAAAGCCATAACAGAATTTTGATCATGAATTCACAAATGGTATTCCGTATATTCACACACGAAAGTAAAAAGCAAAAGAACAGATTCACAGACGGTATTTTCGACACGAAGCAAAAAGGGAAAAGACCTTGATTTAAGCAAATTTTTTACCGAGTGGAATTTTGTTATTCTTGTTCCTTTCAATTCAAAAGGGAACATATCTCCATATTTAACTCAAAAACAAATGAATAACGCTTTTATCATTAAATCATTAATTACCACTTTGAACATTTGACAAATTGAAAGTGAGAGTGTGACTTAATATTTGAGATTTAAATAGATACGTTAAATACGATTTGCGGTAAAGATTAAATTTTAATATCCTAATATCATAAATTACGACGAATTTGTGCATAACAAAAAAAAAAAAAATCTTTAATCATTAAATTATCCGAAATAATGATACTAATCATCAGAATCTGAGGATTCTTCTGATTCCGATTCCGAATCGATTCCGACATTGAGAAATTTAGATCGCGCCACGACCGCCGCTTTTCTTTTAGGACGAGATTGTTGATTTGTTGTGGAATTATCATTGGTTAAGGTTGGGATTACATTAGGACTGATTGCCTGAGAAGATGGTAAAGGAACCATCGTAGTAGAAGGGGCATCAGTTCCTAACGAGTTATTACGATTCCCACTATGAGTCAATGATAATTCTAGAGGGAATAAATGTTTAATAGGATACACATTTATTAGCCGTCCAGGGGTACGGACTTTGACTGAACGAACTTTGTTATCATCTCCATATATGAGCGTTTGGATTATGCCCATTTGCCAATATGGGCGCTCCTTTACAGGACTTTTAATGAGTACAACGTCCCCCACTTTTACTTTATTTTTCCATGCGACCTGATACAGATCTCTTCCTACTTCTCTCAGGCTCAAGAGGTATTCGGTATACCATCGAGTTCTAAAGTCCTCGAACATCTCCGAAGATCTCTTGAGGGACTGAATAAGTTCCTCTCTTGAAGGTGAATTGGAAGAAGTAGGATCAGTTAAAATGAGACTTGTATTAGCCAAAGGTTTTAAAAAACAATTTGGTGTTAAAGGTACAATATCGTTGTCCGAAGAGGTGTAAGTTAG
This sequence comes from Trachelipus rathkii, assembly GCA_015478945.1. Classification (NCBI taxonomy): domain Eukaryota; kingdom Metazoa; phylum Arthropoda; class Malacostraca; order Isopoda; family Trachelipodidae; genus Trachelipus; species Trachelipus rathkii. The sequence continues at coordinate 15,364 of JABUQX010004472.1, forward strand.
AGGTCTCGAGTTGATGGCGTCGGCGATATCCGCCAGGATAGTGATAAAATCAAAATATTCCAAACTTTTACGCCCTACTGTCTTGTAGAGGCAGTTTTTGACAGTCCGGATTGATCTTTCCCACATACTTCCCATCCAAGGGCTATACAATGGAATTCGGATATGTTGAATTTGATTCCGACGCAGAAACTCGGAACCTGTTTCCGAAATAACGAATTGTTCAAGAGCATCCGCGCTTCTATTAAAGGAACGGGCATTGTCACTATATAAGAAATTTGGAACTCCAAACTTGGTGACAAAACGCTTGAACGATTGCACAAATGATTTTGCAGACATGTCAGGGATCAAATCTAAATACACACAACGAATGTTGAGACAAGTGTACAACAATATGTACATTTTTTGTGGTTGATTTGAACCTTTGACTTTGACAAAGAAATGTTTAGTGTAGTCAACACCTACACTAGTGAAAGGACGATAAAAGTTAACTTGAACTTTTGTGAAATTTGTGAACTTCGGATATTGAAAAGAAAAACTGTTGTACTTTGTGCAAATTACACATTCCGACAGTATTTTTCTTATCGTGTGTCGAGCTGATGTAATCCAATAACCTTTTAAGCGAATACATGTAAGGGTTGCCTGAATGCCAAGGTGTTTACAGGCAACATGCGCATCTTTAATGATGAGAAAGGTCAGATGATGGGATTTACCAAGTACTACAGGATTCACCACCTCAAAACAATAATAATTAGTACGAGATAGACGGCCCTTACTTCTGATGAGCCCTGAGTCATCTAAAAAGAGGTTGAGACGAGAAACCAAATCAGGTGGTGCTTTAGCAGAAGCAGGGTTCGACTTAACATCATTAAGAAACCGAAGTTCAACAGAAAAGCTTTCCTGCTGCATGACTTTTAACAAGAAAAGTCTAGCTTTTTTGTCACATTCGATTGAGGAAAGAGTTGATACACCGAATTTGAAAAGTAGAGAACATACTCTCAACAATGTTGACAAAGAAGAATATCGTGAAATGTTGATGATAGGAGGAGGTGGGGCCTGTATGACCATAAATGTTGAAGAAGGGCCCATCAATCCTCCCCCCGAACTGCTGAAATTGGGCCAATAAACCTGATCGTAGCGGAGCCAGTTCGGACCAAATTTCCAAAGGCTTAGTTTTTTGACAAACTCTCGATGTGATAATCCTCGAGTTATCAAATCGGCAGGGTTTTCATCCGTTTTAACGTAGTGAAAAGAGATAGGCAGTAAATTGTCATCTCTCATGGAGGAGACCATGCTTTTGATATCTTGGATTCTATTTTTGACAAAAATTTGTTTTGTTTTGCTACCTCCTCCCGCTACCCATGCTAGGACGATTTGGGAATCCGAGAAGATGTTGACAGCCTTGAATTCAACCTCTGTCAATCCCGTCAATATTTGTGGAAGGCACTTAAGAGCCAAATAAACTGATAATAGCTCGAGACAAGGAAGTGTTTTTCCCCTGAGAGGAGCCACCTTAGATTTTGCCCACAATAATGACGGGACAGTTTCTGAACCGGTGACGTAGACTGCAAACCCATAACATTGTGAACTTGCGTCACAAAAGATGTTGAGAGTTGAATTTGCTGATGCTTCAAAGCAGAAGCGTTGAAAAGATAAGTTTTTGAGGTCGTCGAGATCAGCACGAAGTTTCTCCCAATCTTCCTTTATATCTTGGTCAATAGAGTCATCCCAACTCATTTCTTTCTCCCATGTCCGCCTCATCAACAGACGTCCCCTTAAAGTTACAGGAAGGAAAAAAGAAAGAGGATCAAAGATTTTGTTTACTTGGGAGAGAAGATCTCGTTTTGATTCGACTGAGGTAAGGTCAAAGTCTGCTAATCTAAGGGTATCATTTTCGGGATGATAAAGATACCCCAAGACTTTTTCCTCATCACAATTATGAGAGGAAAGCATCTGATCGTCTTTGATTTGAGCTTTTAGATCAGGGTGGTTGGTGTTCCAGGAACACAAGTTGAACCCACCCTCCTTCATCCTTTCTACCGAGGCTGAATAGATGTCTCTCAAAACATCAGGGGATGAATGAGTGTAGATAAAATTATCCACATACAAGTTATTGACCAGAAGCCGAGAGACCAGATCGAATGAATATTTGCTTTTAATATGATGTCTTATTACGGCTCCTAAGATAAAAGGGGATACCGCAAGGCCAAAAATGATTGTCGCGTACCTATAAGTAACAAGTCTGCCATCTTCTTCCCAGAAGAAACAAAACTTGTTACGATCACTTTCAAGTTTAAGATAGATTTGAAGAAAGGCTTTCGAGATGTCAGCGACAACCACATATTTGTTGGTCCTAAAGGAAAGAAGGAGACGAAGTAAAGGAACCAACAAGTCGATGCCTGGGTAACAGGCTTGATTAAGAGAAGGAGCGCCTTTTGTTCTAAGGCTGCAATTGAACACAGGCCTGATTTTAGTAGAAACCTGATCAGCCATTTTTATTACAGGCCTGTGGGGAATCCATATGTAACGATCGAGATGCTTTCGATGATACCACATCTCAGCTGTTCCTTAAAAACATCAGTGTAGGCCTTATCAAGACCTTGATTGCTAAGACGATTTTTAACTCGTCTAAGCGTACTTAAAGCAATACGATAATTCGAAGGGACCTGATCCACTAATTCTGGGATCCATGGGATTTCAATATGGTATTTTCCATCGATAAATTGAATTGCATTGTGGAATTTAGAGATAAATTCCTTATCGATGGTACCATAATCCTTCTCCTCCTGAATACCCAAGGACTCCAAGCTGTACAGATATTCCAAACCCAGATCGGCACTTATTTCATTTGAAGAAATGCTAAGAACGTCCGGGTAAGTAGGATGAGGGTCAATGATCGAGTTGACGAGATTAGGAGAAGCTTGGAATAGGTGTTTTGGCAGCGAGGAGACAGACATGGATAGTCATGAATCCCTTTGATTTGATTGTAAATCAAGAGTTGATGTTGAAGTCTGCTTTCTGTATAGAAAGGCTTGTTGATGAGGAAGTAGAAAAGAATTCACTGGGCCGAAAGGAACCAACCCAAAGCAAGTCTGAATGGCACTACCTTCCAAACAATCGATAATTTGGAAGTGTTTCATATGACATAAAGTGTCAGTACCTAAAAGAAGGTCGATGTCATCGACCGAATCCCCATAAGGGCCCACAAAGGACTTGTCAGCCACATTATATTTTAACGAAATGCGACTAATGGCTGATGCTAACCCTTTAACCGCAAACCCAACATCCAAAGAAGGGTCGACCAGAACCGGAAATCGAAAGAAGGAATTGCAGCAGCAATTTACATCTAGGTCGACTAGGTACGATTCTCGTTCTTCTTCACCGATGAATGTTTTTATAGGATTTTTGATTATAGGTAATTGTTCACAGTTGATTCCAAGTTTGGAAAGTAATTTAGGGCCAGCATATGTTCTCTGTAATCCCAAATCTATAAGAGAGCGAATAGGAATTGATTTGTTATTCTGCCTTGCTAATATGGTTATTGTAGGCAGAATATGTGAAGCTGATGATTGCCCAATGTTAATACAAAGATGATTGCTAACATCAAGTGTTTTAGTCAATATTATAGACTATGGGTTTGAGTGGGTTATTTCGTTTATGTGTTTTTAGGATACCATAGAATTTTGATAGTTTGGGTACTGAAGATTTTATTTCATTATGTTGAAGGGGGAAATCTGAAAGAGTGTTTTTTAGTTTACTGTTAAAGAGATTTTGTGAGTTTTTTAATGGGTTAGTGGCGAGTATGGAGTATGTGTTAATGTCATTAAGAATTGTGTTGCATTTAGTGATGTATTCGTGGTGGTTGAGAATAACAATGTTGTTTCCTTTGTCTGATCTGGTAACTATAATGTTGTTATTGTTAGAAAGTGAAGATAGAGCATCATAAAATTTTTGTGGGAATTTATTAAGATATGAGTGGTTGAGAATGTTGGAAGTTATTATACCTTTTAAAAAGTCAAAATTATAGTGTAGGTTCGCATTAGATTTTTTCCACAATTCAAAGTCTGTAATGAACCTTTTTATGGGATCTTTCTGCTGTAAAGAAAACGATAGTCCGTATCCCAGTAGTATCTGTTGATCTTTAGTTAATTGATAATTAGAAAGATTTATAATTTGTTCATGGTTTGAGCTTGAGGTCCAAATACTGCTATAATAAATTTTGTTGAATTTATTTTCTAAATTTGTTCTCTTAATTGAAATTATTTCATCCTTTTTATTATGAGCATAATTTAGTAAATCCGAGAGTTCTGCTAAAGAGTTAGGGTGAGTCAGATACCATAAGTTTTGGAAATCCTTAAACATTTTGAAGGTTTTACCGAACGTAGATTTAATTTCAAGTTTGATAAAGGAAATTTTATTATTCAGGAGGTGCCTAAATATTTCTGGGAAAGGTTCATGCTTATTGTAGTTGATAGAAGATGGTATCATTGTTCTAGGAATGACTAGATTTTTTAGACACCGTTGTATAAATTTAAGTTGTATCTTCTTAATATTAGCCAATATCATATAGTCCATATATTTTCTGAATTTTTTCTCGTTATATAAAGTCCTAACCTGTGATAGGTCGTTATCAGGTATGT
>JABUQX010004472.1:25000-31556 GCA_015478945.1 Trachelipus rathkii
ATGATGAGAGAGCCGGAACCAAAGTACAATTTTTTTTAAAGAAATTTTTCAGGCAATCGAATTTTCTGCTCAAAGTTGCAGCTAAACAATTTTGAAAGGAGTCCGGAGCCAGAGCGAGCAGAGTAGGCCAAGTCAGGCCGGAGGCCGAGCGTGACCGGGAGCCGGAGCGGAAGCCTGGAGCCGGAGCCCAGGATCCAAAATTAAATTTTTTTAAAAAATATTTGTGTAGAGAAAATATCTCAAAAAAGAATAAAAAAACAAAAAAAAAGCAAAAAAAAAAAACCAAAAAAATAACAAAAGAGAAATAAAAAAAAAAAAAAAAGAATACAAAAAAAAATAAAAAAACAAAAAAAAAAAAAATAAATAAAAATAAACAAAGAAAGCAATATATAAAAAAACAAAAATAGTACGAAAGTGAAACTTATTGAAATCGGAAACGTGTCAGAGCCGAAGCGGAGGTTGAAAATTTTTAAAGAAGGAGCTAGCAGTCGGAGTCGAGTCGGAGTCGAGCTGAAAACAATTTTAACAAAGGTTTTGGAATGTGAAACCATAATTTCACAAATTGGAGCTAAATCATTTTTGAAAGGAGCTGAGCCCGAAGTCGGAGCAAGTCACACATTGTTTAAAATAAACATTGTTTTTTTTTAAGGTTCAATAATACTTCTGCAAAGTCGAAGCAATTTTCCTGATAATGGGAAACAGCAGATGACCACCGGCGCCGGAGGCCACGGACGCCGGAGCCGGAATCTGTAACGAACAAATTTGTTTAAAAAAAATTTTTTTGCAAGATGAAAGTAATTCAACAAAGTTGAGCCATGTAACAATTTTGAAAAGGTCGTTAGCTGGAGCATTGGAGCCAAAGCCGAGCCGAGCCGGAGCCAGCGAGTGAGCGGAGCCGGAGCCGATAAAGTTATAAATTTTTTAAAAGAAATTTGTCTATTAAAACAAAGATAGATCTGCAAGATCCGAGCCTAACTATTCTGAAATGGAACGAAGTCGGAGCTGAAGCCAGAGCTGGAGCTGGAGCCAGCTGGACGGAGCTGGGCAGCATAGAGCTGGTGAAGTGGAGTGGAGCTGGAGCTGGACGGAGCACGAGTCGGAGTCGGCGATCGAGTCGGGAGCCGGGGTGTGCCATCTGTAAGAACAATAATTTTTTTCAGAATTCTTTTTTGTTGGCTGGAAAGTAATTCTACAAAGTTGGAACTGAACAATTTTTTGTAAAGGAGCCGGACCGGAGCCGCAAAAAAGAGCCAGAGACAGAGCCAGAGCCGGACCGGAGCCTGGAGCGGAGCCGAGCCGGAGCCGGAGCCGAGCAGACCGGTAAAATATAATTTTTTTTCAGAATAAATTGTTTTCGGAGGTGTAAAAATAGCTCACGCAAATCCGGAGCTAAAACGTAGTTCTATAATGTGCAGACGAAGTCGAGGATGAAACCGGGGCCGAGCCGGAGGCGAGAGCCGGAGCCGTAGCCGGGAGCCGGAGCGAAGAACAAATTTTTTTTGTGTAACTGTTTTTGTAAAGGTTGTTGTTTCTGCTGGCCTGAACACAAATTTGAAATGAGCTGGATATATAAGTCGGAAGCCCGGAACCTTTAGTCGGAGGCCAGAGTCAGATCAGAGCCCGGACCTGAGCCGAGCCGGAGCCCGAGCCGGGTAATATAAATTTTTTGCAAAATATATTTTGCAGTAAATAATAGTCTCCGCAAAGTTTGAGCTGAATCTATGTTTGAAATCAGATACGAGTTGGATGCCGTTCCGTGCGTGCGGTGCGCGTCGGTGCGGGCGGTACGTTGCGTGTGGTGCGTGGCCAGTGCGGAGTGAATAAAAACTTTTACTCGGTCGGTGTCCCTTATTTAGGGTGGGTGAGGTGCGTTATGTCTTTTACTTGCTGGTAAAAAGAAAAAAAAAGAGTAATTTAAACGTGGATATGCGATTTTCTCAAAAATCACTTTATTTTCATATCAGCTGACAAAAAAAATTCCTAAAAAAACACGACACAAGTCTATTGAATGTTGAAAATTTCCAGTGACATTTATATATATCTATATATATATTATAATATATATATATATATATTATGTATAATATATATATAGTATATATATATATATATTATATAGATATTCATATATAGTATTATATATATATATACTAATATATAATATATATTATTATATATATATTATAAGAATATATATATATATCTCATCTCACGAAGTTTTTTTTTTTAGATTGATAATTGTAGGTTTGTGTCAGACACGTTTGAATGATGACTTTGAAAAAAAATTTGAAATTTTGAATTAAAATGATAAATATGTGTATCATTTTTTTTTATGTATTTCAAACGGCAAATTGATAGGTAATTCCTTGACCACACTTATATTCACAACTTTCATTGGAAGAATATTAAAATTATCTTAACAATAAGTTTTCTATATGGTTTTCTAGCTTAAGTAGTAAGAAAACAGTACTTGCCCCCTCCCCCCATTAAATGCCATAAACCAGTAAGTCTGTTAAATTAAGATCACAGGCTAGATCCGAGGATATAATAGTAAATGTGATTAAAAGATTTCTTAAAATAAATTATAATGCGACTTGGACACATTAATAAGATAATGGCTTGCAAGAGGCCTCAGACTCAAAGAGATGAGAGGTTTAATTGGAAAACTATCATTTTATAGGATGATGTTACCTTGTCTGGCTGATTTGATGAATCCGTTAACAGAATGCTTGAAAGGAAAGCCGTACTTGCGAAAAAGAATAATATGGAATGATAGGTCAGAGAGAGCTTTTAGCGCAGTTCAAAGCGCTATGAAAAATGCCTGTACTTTGGCTTATCCCGGTGCAACCACACCTATAAAGATTTTCATCAATGCTACCTCCAACTCTTTAGCGGGGGTAATAATGGGGGACGATCACGATAGTCGCCCCTATGCATTTTATTCGGCCACACAGTCCCCCACCGAGAGAAAATACGATGAAATCAGTAAACAATTATTAGTCCTGACAAAAATGCTTACAAGATTCGGTTATCTATTAATAGGAAGACAAATAACGATTTTTACTCATATAAAAGAATTGATAACGTTATATAATAAAGCGAATGATTTCTCTAATCAAAATGCTAACCAACTAAACTTAACTACTAAACTAAGCATCTAAACCTGTTAAGTTCATATAATGTCATTTTCAAACACCTAAAAAGGCAACTTTTGCGGGAATATGTGATAACTAATGAATCCAAATGTAAAAGTTTCACACGAACAAACCGACGCGCGAGAAGAAGGAAATATTCCTGAAAGGGGTTCTACTGCTCGTCATGTTAAATTTTAGCACGCGACCTACGCATGGTAGAAAAATCACACACACATCTTTGATAAAGTTACGTAAATCAAGTTCGCAGGCCCTTAAATCAAACGTTCAAACCCGCCGGAAAGAAGTTTATTTTCTAGGCAACCTCGTGAAATGTTCTAATATGCTGAAGATTCACGCAGCCAAATAAAAAGCCAACATTCTCTGATACACAGTTATTGAAAAGTAGAGGAATTTAAATCATGAACATATTTTTGGTTACCTTGACACCAATAAAATTTGATTTAGGAGGATCAAAAGACAATCTATCATTCGTATCGAAGAATACTCAAACCCGAAAAAGCTTGCGAATCAGATATTAAATCCGATTGGTTGATGGGCGTTGATTAATTGTAGAAAATTTTCCTACATCTTCGGGAAGTCACCATAGAATTCTTTGCAATGACCTTTCATCAGAGTGTAGCTATTGAGGCGTCTTCCAGTGGCGAGATCTCGTATTTATCGACCGAAAAGCAGAAGCAATACCATCCCATGCAAAGGCTCCACAGAACCCAGTTTGCTTTTTAGAGTTATATTCGAGAAGTATTGATTTAGAATAATGGTATGCTCATATTAAAACTAGTAAAGTTATAATATATATATATACTGAATATATATGATATATATAATATATATAATATATAGCGTTATATATATATATATATATATAATGTGTCTATTAAATACATAAAATAGCTTAAATATATAAAAATATCAACGTATATTGCAAACTATCGATAGATAATATATATATATAATATGATTTAGATATTATTCTAGGTAAGCTACGCCATCTTTTGGGTGCAAAGAATTCGATCCAGAGTCCTAACTCTGCGGTTAGCACACACACACACACACATATATATATATAGTATAGTTATATATATAATACTATATATATATTATATAATAATATATATATAGATAGGTATATATATTATTAGTATATGATATATATTATTATATATATAATACTATATATATATCAAGATCTATGTCTAGATATCATCTTACTTATATATATCAGAGGCGACTCCTGCACTCGTGCTACTTCGGCTTCAGCACGACTTGGCATTATAGAAACAATCTATTTTGGCAAATTTTAACGATAATATTCTCTTATCCTTTTGCGAACACTTGCGTCAATAGAAACATGTAGTTAGTTACAACATAAATAAGCATTTATATTATTTCGAAAAGTAAAAAGAAAAAGGAAAGAACTAGCCATCTATTAAATAACGCTTTGACACACATAATAAATAGCTAATCCGTGCCAAAGCCAAATGGCGGATACTCATATCATAGTAAATTTAGTGTAGGAAAATTATTAAAAAACTGTTTATTAAATAACCAATTTTTAATATATTACCATATAAATATTATTTTATAAAAAAAAATATGGTATTATAACGCAAATAATAATAATGGTAAATTAAAGCTGTGTAATCAAAATTATAACAAAAAAATAAAAAGAAACTTGAAATATTTTCAAATTTTAAAGTAGTTCATAGGAATCAAAATAGAAACACCGCGTATATATAGAAAAATATTTATTATGACAAACGTCAACGTAATAGGTAAGTTATTTTATCGATATCGGACAGTATTAGTATATATATATATAATTAATATAGATATATAATGTAATATATAGTATATTATAATATATTAATATCATATATAAATATATATAACTAGTATATTATATATATATATACGTTTAATAGTTAAAAATATTTTTGTTATTTTTTGTGTCCAAAATAAAAACTTAAATCAGTTGCATTAGTCCTTTTCAATTTGCTGCCTAGATATATTTGGTTTAAATTATGGTCTGATAGACCCAATGCACAAAAATTTATAATCAGATCATATTAAGACTGTCTTGTGAAATAATAAATTTTTGATACTTGATAAAAAAATTATAAGAATGTACTGGTTCCATCACTGTCCTTTTCTTGAATTGGTATATTTTCATTTTATTGTATTCTGCAATATTTTTTATATTTGTCTGTTTTAATAATTTGTAAAATTTTTAGTTCTGATCTGATGGGCCAGGATATAAGTCCCCGAAAGTAAATCTATCTCGTGTTAGTTATTTTTCTTAAATTATTCCCTTTACTTATTTACAAGTGTTATTTAAAATATTATTTAATATTTCCAATCTACTTACAGGTTCTTGACATGTAGCCTTTAACTAAAGATTATATGAGGTATAAATAAAGTATATATATCATATATATAGTATATAATATATATAGTATATAAATATATATATATATATATATACTAGTATATATTATAGTATAGTATATATAGGTTAATATATATATAGAGCAGATGAGATGAGAGACTTAGAGGAGACGAAACATCGGTACGTAAAAGAGTTGCTGCGATCGCCACTGATATTATCAATATATATACTATATAGTATATATATATATATATAGTATTTATATAATAAATATATATATAATATATGTAATGTATTATATATATTATAAAGATGATTATTAATCATATTATATAAATATATAGTTAGTATATAAGTTAATTATATACTATATAATATTATATGATATTAATATATATAATATAGAGTATATATATATAATAGTATATAATACTATTATATTATATAAGTATGTGTTGTTGTGGTGTGGTGTGGGTCTGATATTACCAAGTGCAGCGAAAGCATGGATCCAATTCTTATATATATAATAATATATATATATTATATATAATTACTATAATAATATATTATATTATATAATTATAATATATAATATAGTATAGTATCCTTAATAATAATATAATATATATAAGTAGATATATAATATATTATATATTACATATATATATGAATATTATTATAATATATATAATTATAATATGTGAATACTAGATATATATAGATTAAGGAATAAGAATACTGTGTCCTGCACGTCTCTAATCACACACCTGACACACAACACACATCACACAAACACTGATTATATATATATCTATTAGTTATATATATAGTATAAGTATATATAAATCATATATATATATATAGTAATTAGGTATATAATATATTAAGGGTATATACTATATATATATATATAGTATATAGTAATATATAATTAATATTATATTCTATATATATAATATATACTTAACCTTGTTTCCCAACATGAATAAAGGAGCTGAAGGAGAGAAAGATCTCC
>JABUQX010004473.1:0-2500 GCA_015478945.1 Trachelipus rathkii
GGAGGAGCAAATCATTACATACTATATTTCTATGTGAAAATTTGAGTAGTTTACTTAGACCGACGTGATATATATACCCTCACTCCGCAAATACGTATATGGTGGCCTTGTATCGCTGATAGTGAGAGGAGGTATTGTGATATAATATATAGTCAGGTAGTGTGAGATCTCTGCTGTATTATTAGTATATACTATATATATATGATATATATATAATATTCATATATATATATATATATATATATATATATATATATATATATACGGGTAGCAAAAAAAAAACGATTTTATTAAAACGTGTTTTTTTTTGAAAAAAAAAAATTACTTTTTTTAGTACCAAAAAAATAATATTTTTTTGTTTTTTTTAAAATTGAATGTTTTTTATGTATATAAAAGATGTTTTAAAAATTATACACGTAGTAGCAATCACCCATTCTAGGCCCTAATATTGAGCTATCTAATCGGGATTTATATATACAGTGTATATATATTATATATATATATATATATATACTATATAGTATATAATATATACTATATATATATATATATTATATATATATATATATATATATATATATATATTATATATATAGTATATATATATATCATATATATATATATATATATATATATATATATGATCAAAAAAGGCATGGTATAAACAGGTGGTTTTGGGGTGTCAGGCAGAAAATGAGAATGGTAGGAAGGGGATTGATTTCTGTGATGGGAGAGTATGTGTGTAAGTAATACTTTCTTTAACACAAGAGTATCCATAGAGTATATATATGTAGTTGGTGTAGGTAGAGATGGTATGGAAGCAAAGTATGTGATTTTGTGTTGGTGAAGAAGGAGATGTCTGCAAGTACTGAATCTGATGTTTCAATTCAGTGAGGGCGTTTAGGAATAGGAAAATTAAATCGATCATTATGTTGCTTCCTATGTAAAATTAAAGTTTAGTGGGGGAACCTTGGTGGACAGAGGAACGGTGATACGACGAAGGAAGTGGGTTAAATCTAAGAGTGCAGAAGTTCTAGTGACACAAGGTGATAAGGATAAGTATTAAGAACGCCTCGTAAAAAAAAAGTAAATCAAGCTTTGAATGTGACACAAGTTTGAAACTGAAAAATCTGGAAGCAAATGAAAGGAAGCGGTTTGTTAGTAGTGCCAATATAAGTATGTGGGTGTGCTAAATCAGGAGGTAAGTGTTGTAACTGTCAGGGTAGTTTGAAGAGGTGAATGAAGCGGTTAACAGTAAAAAAAGAAGCGTGGTTGAATGCGCTACACTAAAAGCAAATGATAAAGGTTCAAAACGAAAAAAGATGAATGGAATTATAATAAGGAGGAAAAAGGAATGCTAAACAGATGACATACGTAAGAGAAATGAAAGAAGGTAAGAATGAACAGTTTTGGAAGGAGGGATGAATGGGGACATACAAGGGAATAGGACGCTCTTTCTGGAAGGAAGCGCGAAAGGCCATGAAGAATGAAGATAAGGGGAACCTGCTTAGAATAATGGATAGGGATGGTGTTTTTGTAATTGAGGAAATGGATGTGAGTGAGTGTGGAAAGAACACTTTGAAATCTGATAATAATTGGCAGTAATGATGAGGTGATAAAGACTGTGTGTGGGTTTGAATGGTACACAGAAGGATCAGGTATTTTGGGGATGAGGTTATTAGCAAAGAGGAGGAACATGGGTAGAGTGAGAAAGTTCAGGAATGGGTAATAGATGGCAGGTATAGATGAATTTACTGTGAAAATGATCAAGAAACGGAGGCAAGTATGGTGAAATTGATGTGATCTTGAAGTTGTGCTAATAAAGGAGTTTATGGAGGGTATCAAGTATTCGAGGGATTGGAGGAGACAGTAATAGTACCTCTTTATATAAGGGGTAAGGGAATAAAGGGAACTGTAGGGAAAACCTTGGGTGTATTTAGTTTATTGACGTGTTGTACGGGAAGATTATTGCTGGTGTTTTTGGTCGAAGAGTGTGGCAGAGTGACTGCAAGGACTGATTGGTGAAGAACAAGGTGCGTTTAGGAGTAGTAGAGGATGTGTGGATCCAAATCTTTACATTGAAGCAACATGATAGAGAAAAAATTAGAGAGGAAGAATAAATTATTATTATTAGGTTTTATGGATTTGCAACGAGCGTATGACAGGATTAATATGATAGGGTTAATAGGGACGGTCTATGGCAGGTGTTAGGAATACATAGTGTTGGTGATAGGCTTCTGAATGGAATCAAAGTACTGTATGATGATAGTGAGGTGTGTGTAAGAAATAAAATGGTGTCAAAAGTGATTGGTTTAGTATTAATAGGCCGGACGTGAGGAGGGTTGTGGTTATGCTCTTGGCTTATTCAATTTGTCAATGTATGGGGTTATGCAAAGAATTGAAGGTGGGGCGTGACTGGACATGAGTGTTAGAATGATGGAGAGATGAGTGGAGGGTAGCCCTACCCTCATTATATGAAGACGATTTGGTTTTTGTGTGG
>JABUQX010004473.1:5000-58009 GCA_015478945.1 Trachelipus rathkii
TTTACTTTATTAATATTTTAAGTATTTCTTTATCTTTTTTTAAATTACTTTCCACTAAATTATATATAAAATTTAATCTGTATACTCTTAATTTTATCTATTTTTATCTATAATTGCTGTAAAGGAGAAAGAATGATTAAAATGAATTTTAATCATACATTCCCCTCTCCTGCTTTCTTCAAATTTGTTTTCTTTGTCAATCTTATCTAAAAGCTTTTCCTTTTGCTCGTTTTATTTTCATTTACATTCTTCACTCCTCTGGAGATTACATTTTTCATTTTTCTATTATGTAATTCTTTGGGTGAATAATCAGCAAATTGATCATTACTATTCACTACCCATTCTATTTTTTGTATTTCTTGATTATTTAGATATTCTCATATTGCTGATAATTAATGATCCTCATCGCTTTTTAATATTTTTGAATTGTCTTTCTGACATTAGAGTATCTACAAGTGTCTTCAGCTATCAGTTCTCAAAATTATAGGTATATTCTTATTAGTAATTTTTCTTCCCACATTTTTTGTATATACAATGTTTGTTCAATACCTTCAAGCAAACTATTTGCCTCTGGCTTGTATAGACTGAATGGTTTAACTTCTTTGATTTATTTGATTTCCACATTATGGGTATCATTTTTTCCTTTTTTATCCACAGCAAAAATTAATACATCCCAGTTGTGTTTTATCTCCCTCTCTATTGGCAAATGATGAATCACAAACTATTGTTATGAATTTCTCAATTTTCTCATTATTTATTTGTATGATATTTAATTCATTTCTGTATTTTTTTATCAATCTATGAAGCTCTCTATAATCTTTAATACTCAGTTCTTTTTCTCCCTTGCTCATTTTACTAACTATATAGGCTAAATCTGGTCTTGTATTTCTTGCCATCCAATTCAATTTTCCTATCAATTGTTGGTATTCTTTTACCTCTCTTTTATTAAGTTTTCTATTTTCTTTTGTTTTTATTTCATTAATTGTAATCTTCTCCCAGTAATTATTTTGCTCCATTATTATCATGTTTTGTTCTTGATATAATTGAACTCCTAAATATTTCAAATGATTCCTGAACTACCTTTCTCCTAATTTCAAAATGCTTTTTTAAATTTAATTTATTTATATATACCTTTTTAAAATTTTTTAATTTCCTACCCACTAAAATATCATCTGCATATGTACATAATAATCCTTCTATATTAATTGAATCTTTCATTATAAATAGTGTCGGTTCCATTTTACTTTGTTTTAAGACCTAACTTAATTAACTTGCTCTTTTCAATGATAACGATACCGCACATCATCATGCAAGCATCATGTCGTAAACCATATCCTGTTTTATTTTCAATCTCCAAATTACCATTAATCAAATTCTGGTGGTCGGTTTTAGATATACTTTTCTCGTTATTGTATCTCCTTGTAAGTATGCTGCTGAAAATATCCATAGCATTTATTTTCCAATTTCTTTTCTTGGGGCTTATGGTTAATATCATTTTCAATTGCTTCAGATGAAAACCGTTGGTGCATCTGTTTTTTCCTCCACTGTTTCTTCATATCCTTTAGGCTACATAACACTAGCTTTAATTTATTTCTTGTTTATCTTGGCAATAATTTTTTCACTAATTACCACATCCTTACATTAAACTTGCTCTTTTCACCTCTTATCAGTTACTTCTTCAAAAAGATTGTTTTTCTTCCAATTTTTTCATTAATCAATTCTTTTGGTTTATCTTTTTCAGCTTCATTACATATCGTTTGTGCTCATCTTGATTTATACACTCCTCATCTTCATTTTCCTATCTATTTCCAATACTATTTATCTCCTCACTTTTCATCCCAAATGACTCCTCCATCGCTATTTTCTCATTTTGCAATTACATGCTTAATTCATCAATATTTTTTTCAAAATTCTTTCAAATCTATATCATATAATTCTATTTGTATTCAAATTGCGTATGCTATAATATTGAATCCAATTTTATAAAATTACTGGCTTTGACACCTTCACCCATAATAGAAGTATTTTGGAAATCTTCATGATCCTTTCATTGCATTTCGTCTTATTTACCAGTTTTTCAACTCCTTCACTGATCAAGCTACTTTCAAACGCACGCATACACATTTCTTCTTCATCTTCAGTTTGATTTTCATTTTCATTATCAGTCTCATTATCCATAATTTTTGACCATATTATTTCTTCTGTATCATTATCATTCTCGTTTAAATTATCTTTTATATTTTCATTCCTTTCTTCTTCATATTCATACTTTTCATCTTCTTTATCTTCAATTTCTTTGTTATTTACATTTAAACTATTTTTTTGAATTCTTGTTGAATGGAAACTTATTGAATACAGCCTCTTAAAGTACCTCATGTTTTTACTATGATGGTTTTTTCCATCTACACACATTATTTTAGCTGGTTCTCTCCATTCTTTATCAATTGTTTCTTTTGTAATATACTTCTTCACCTATATTTATATCTTTTGACATGTGTTCTCTTACTTGACTTCTCAATGCACGTTTTATTTTCTCAGAACTTTCATTTTCTATATGAATTTTTCTAGCTTGCTCTATTGTTTCTAATAATTCTTTAATCATGTCATCAGTATCTCTCTCTTCACTTATTATTATGTTATCACAATCTACTATGTTTGGTATTCCTATATTTCTTCCAAAAACAAGTTGATTCGGTGCATATCCCAAGTAATTTGTTAGTCCATTCTTAGCAAAAATTGCCCATGCCATACTATTCTTTCTGTCATGTCCTTCCTGTTTTAACTTGTATAATGATTCTTTAAGTAACCCTACTACCTTTTCACATAATCCATTACTCCATGGGCTTTCTGCCGCCGTACTCATTAATGTAATATTCATTTTTGTAGTAAAAGTTTCCATATCTTCATCTTGAAATTCCCCCCTTCCCAGCCCCCCAAAGAAAAAAAATCCCAGAAAAAAACCCCAAATAAAATGCCCCCCCATTTTAAAAGGACTTCCCAAAATAAATAACTCCATTTTTCTTAACTTTTCTATAATTTCTTTACTTGTTTTAATTTCTTTAACCCATACCTGGCCTGTGTATATCCTTGTTGCATGGTCACTAATTATTACTAAAATTTACTTCATTCTCAAATTCGCAACATCTAATTGATCTATTTTCATTATAACTTGCCTTGCTAACTGGCAAACCCTCACACTACAGCCTTGGTGGGTTTTCTTCATATTTTTTTACCATATTATCAGGCAATTCTCTCCAATTTTGCCTTCCAATTCTTTTCTTAGCATTATTCCAAAATCTTCTTCATTTACGTTGGTTTTACATGTAGCATTTTTTACCTTGTTTTAAACTAATTTTCCATTCCAAATTGGGCAAATTGGATTCATGTAATATTTTTCAATTATTTCTTTTCTAACTTATTCTTTTATACAATTTCTTTAAAATTGACCTGATCGCAACATGTTTCCTTTGCTTTTTATTCCCAATAATATGCAGGAAATGTCCCTCCTTCATTATCAAATGTTATGCCACTTTCTGTAGATTCCATAATCACAAAATATCAACGTTCCATCGTTCCAATATTAATTTCTTAATTCATTTTATATATATGCGGATTTACCCAGTAATAAAGGTATATCACCCTCTATTACCATCTGATTTTTTAAGATCAAAACTCCGTTTCTTCTTTTAATTAATATATTGGTATTATGTACTATTTTAATAATTTCTTATCATTTTTAATAATCGCAAATATAAAACGACCATTTTTAAACTTTTGTGTATCTTCCTTTATATATTGTAATTCCTCATCAGTTAATCCACTAATCACTTTTGTTAAATCGCAATTCTCTAATTACTGTCTATCTGAAATTGCCGCCTCTATAATGAAGTTTACTTCTTCTTGATATTTAATTTCTTTACAGTCAGTATATATGCTTCATTATTATTGAAAAATGTTCTTTTTTAATTTTTCTTTCTACCTAACAAAAGTTTGCAATGCCATAGGTAGTAATTGTGTCTTACTGTAATGCAAGCTAATGGATGTAATTTTTTCCTCAAACAGTGTTGCTTCAGTCATTGTTTCTCAGGGAGACTAAAGATTTCATCCATTTCTGTTATACTTGTTCATTTTCTTTAACATTTTTCATTATGTGTCCTTCTTTTTTTCATTTAAAACACACATTATTATATTCTTCATTCCAATAACAATCTTCTGTTTTATGATTATTATTCCGTTTACAAATACCACATTTATTAAATGTTCTTTCTCTCCAGTAACATCATCAGTGTTTTACATGATTAATTGTATTTACATATTGTACAAAATTTATTATTATATACCAATTTTCATTTTAGTGGTGCCTTCTTTTTCTACAATTTCACATACTGATTCCATCATAATTACAATTGATTTCTTTAGTTATGAAAATATTTGTTTTAATTCCTTCAATCTTATTTATAATTAAACACTTTACTTTCCTGTCCCTCATATTAGAGTTACTAATGCGAACTTGGTACTGAATGTAACCTTTAAATCACTTATTTTAATGTTCATACCCAGTTTTTTCACAACTCTCTTTTGCTTTATTTCATAGTCCCTTGGCTAAAATAATTCTCATCTGAACTGTTCTCCTTTCCTTTGTTGCATATTCCAATATGTTTTGTTTTACTTTCAAAGATAACTTTCTGCTATCTTTATTTCAATACTACTAAACTCTTATCTATCTTTAATGTACTTATACATTGTTTCTAGCTCCATCCTTTTCTTTCCCATATTTCCTTTAGCATTTAAGGACATACATTACTTCTTAGTGTTCTCCTGCAAACCTCCTATTTATTTGTCGGGCTATTTTAGTTTTTTCCTTTTCTTGAGATGACACTTCTCTCCATACTTTTAACATTAAATAACTATCTCTTCAAAGATTCTTACTTTTTTTTCGCAACTGAATCTTAGGTATTGTTAAATTCAATTTTTCTTTCTTCATTTGTTTTCTCTTTTTCTTTACTATCTCAATTAGTTCCTTTATCATGTTAAGTAGTTTTCCAATTGTTATTGATTAAAAATTTCCTTTGCCTGTTTCTTCCTCTTTTGCATATTGTTTGTTTAGTATTTCACAGATGTATTTTATATATAAAATGATTAAAGCAAAAAACTACTTATTATATTACCTCTGTTTGAAGATGTTGCTGGTTGTGTAAATTTTATTCATATTCATGTTCATAGTAGATGTCAAAATTAGTTGATTTCAATTCCTTTATCATATTCTTGATTTATATTTCATATCTTTCATATATTTTTCATATCTTCATCTATGTATTTTTTTATTAATTCTTTTTTTATTTCGATTTTTGGTTATTTTTTTATAAATAAAATTGAATATATAATAATTTTAAGTATTTCTTTATTTTTATTTTTAAATTACTTTACTAAAATTATATATAAAAATTTAAACATTACATTTTGACTAAAAAACCCTCCTTTTTAAAAAAAATTTTATCTATCTTTTATCTATTAAATCCAATAAGAGGAGAAAAGAATGATTTACAATGATTATATCATACTACTCATACTATATACTCTATACAAAAGATAACATTTTTGTATAGAAAGTTGTTTTTGAAAAAACCCACGCTTTCTTTCAAAACAGTCCTAATCTTTATTTTTTTTGAAAATAATATAAAAACTTAAAAGTAGATAAAACTTATCACGGCCCGCCTCCCCCCTGTGCTTCCCAATTTTTCGATTGGTTAGTAACGCAGTCGCCTGATGCTCCCCACCTCCCATCCTATTACTATCAACGGAAAAAACCCTGCAAAAAGTTTCCAGATTTCACCTGTTTTTACAATAAATATTCCTAGTACTTTTGCTCGGCGTAGTTTGACGATTTCTATATCTTTCGTACATTTCAGCTTGAATATGTTCTTGGTACTTTAAAAGCCCATTGAAAGTTTGTTTTTCACTAACCAAATTTTTGCAAAGGAAATTTAACGAAGCTATTTCCCAGAAAACTTTTTCGCGGGAGTTGGCACAATCTCTCTCCCCAAAAATGAAATACGGACATCGCCTCCCACCTCCCCCCTTTCCCGCCGGCTCGCAAGCGCACACACATCATTTTTGTAATTTCGTGATATGGTGACTGTTAGGCGGCTGAGCTCTTACTCCGATTTGGATCAATTTCCTGTTCTGGTAAGTAAACACACGTGTTTAAAAAAAAAAAAAAACAATCTTTTCTTTTTCGCTTGTTTTGCCAAATAACTCTTAAAAATTTTGTCTGTAAAAATCGCCCGCCATAATTAGGAATACTGATTTTTTTTTTCTTTAACGCTCATATATATATATAAAGCGGGCAGTGAATAAAGCCCAATACCCATTCTAATAGAACTCCTTGGGTAGTGACGATCGGGACCCAAGTGACTAGTCTTAGTTTTACATTATTTTAATTATTTATTTTCTTAGCTACTTGAAACTCAAGCCTTTCTAAAAATCCTTCATTGCAAGTAGAAACGACTTATCTTGTCGCACCAACGGCTATATACATCTCAGTTTCTCTAACTATTAAGTGTTTATTCAACAGGTTAATATTCTTTATCATTCTATTTTCTTACTACTTGAGAGAGTAAGCTTCTCAATTAAAAATCTTATTTGCAAGTAGAAACCCTTCTTGTCGCACAGGCTATATACATCTAGCTTTCTCTAACTATTTAGTGTTTATTCAAAGTTAATTTCTTTATATTTATTTTCTTACTACTTGAAATAAGCTTCATAAAAATCTTATTTGCAAGTAGAAACCCTTCTTGTCGCACAGGCTATATACATCTAGCTTCCTCTAACTGTTTAGAGTTTTTCAAAGTTTTAATATTTATATATTTTATTTTTAGCCATACGAGATTTCTGGAAAAAAAACTACTAACGTATTTCTAGTTGGGTCCTTTACATCTAATTTATATTATTATGGTTAATATTATTAATATTATCATTAGGGCAGCTAGCTAAGGTGAAAAATGTGAAATCCCTGCTGAGTATTATTATTATATTATTAATATTATTATTGTTAGTATTGTTATTATTAGGGCTGCTAGCCATGGTGAAAAATGTGAAATCCCTGCTAAATATTATTTTATTTAAATACCTAAAAAAGGAGGAAAAATTTTTTTTTTTTATTTTTTATATGATTTGCAGGTGGTTATTTGATTTTTATTTGTAAAGAGGTTTTATGAGGTTTTATAAAAAAACGGTTTTGGCCTCTGTGTAACAAAGTCAGGCCGTCTGATTTTTTTTTTTGTACTATGCTTAAAATTTTCTTAGGAGTTTTGAGAAAGGCTGGTTAATTTGTTGCAGGAAGTATTTTTAATTTCTGAATGTTTTTTTTTCTCTTTTAGAAAGTCATTTTAACTTTGAATGTAAATTTTTTTTTTCAGGAGGCAATGTTATTAGGTAAATTTCTTTTTGAAGGAAATTTTTATTTCATACATATACCGTATATAATTATCATTGGTTGGATAAAATTATGCTTTTGATTTTTTTATTTTTATGGGAAACTATGAATGTAATCTGGTTGTTTTTTTTTTCAGGAAATCTTTTTGTTTTTTGTATTTTTTTGGGTCCATTTGTAACGAAGATCAGTGTTTAGATTTTCTACGAGTGGCGTTGGTTTATTAAAATTTAAATTATTTAATTTCAAGAGTTTAAAATTTTTTTTTTAAAAGGCGTTTTATGTATATCCTAGGGTTTTGGTGTATCATTTCATTTTATTAGTTACAAAATTTTGGGTTTTAATTTTAGTACCGTAATTTTGGTCCTCGATTTGTAGGTATATTCTGATTTCGGTGTTCCCTTTCTTTTATTTATTTTATTATCTGGTTTGAGAAAATACGAAAATGTTTTCTGGTCTCTAATTTCATTTCGTGTTTGTCGATATTTTTTTTTAGGGTGCCAGGTTGAACATTTGTAACGGCATCTGGTATTACTATGGTAACGAAAATAGATTTTTATGATTTTTTCTTGTAGTGTATTTATAACTTTCTCAGAATTTTTTTTGAATGTAAAAGACCTTTGTTATTGGATTTTAATTTTAATCTTAAATCCACCACATTTATATTTAAATTTTTTTTTTTATCTTATGAGCTTTGGTTTTTCATGCGAGCACGCTATGAAGATTTGTAATGAGTATTAATTTTTTTTTTTATTTATTGGCTTTTGTATTGATTCCATTTTTTTGTATTTTTTTTTTAGGCAACCGACCTGTGGGTTGAAATAAATTTTGTAAAGATAAGATTGTTTCCGTTCGCGCCCTGTAAAGAAAGGCATCAGATTATCTAAACACAGCAGTCTCGCTGTGAAAGTGGCGACCTTGCCAGGATGAAATTCTACAGAGCATCTGCGCATAACAGGTTAGCACCATTTCTCACGTTCTTTTTACTAAAAGCCTAAATTCAATTAGTAGTTTTTTTTAAAAGTTAAATTTTATACACCCCATTTGAATATCTTGAATATTATTAATAAAATAAAATAGCCACTACTTTAAAGTAAAAATAAAGTAAAATTTGGGGGTCAAATTTTTTGTAATATATACATAACTAATCATCAAAATTGGAGCCAACACAAAATTACGCACATTTGGCCATATTTCAAGAGCATATATTACTCATCTTACGATAAAAGTTTTATCGCAACAAATCTCATATATTAAAGCGATAAGCACTAAAAACGCTGCCCCACTACCAGAAGGCACATGATCCCGCATATGTATAATGAATTTTCCGTACACAAGAATCTTCCTGCTCATAATGCACAGTAAAAATTATATTACCACTTCGCACTCAAGGGGAGAACCGTTTTCCTAACCAATAATATGAAGAAATTTATAACCGAGAAACCAATCTCTCTCCATCAAAACTCCTCCCCAAATGATTATACTGACGCTCCAGAACGATTCGAATCTCCACAAAAATATCAGAATGATTCAGCAACCCTCTCCCAGAGGCAAAAATTTGATAACTACAATGAATATGGTAAAAGTAGCAGTTCCACCACTCTCTCTTGGTGCTTTCGACGCAATTCTCAATGTGATAGATCACAAAAACGCCACCACTCACAAGGCATATTTTGAAAATATTATGAAAGATAGTTCTCAAAATCTGAGTAAAAACACAATTTTAAATGTTTTGCCTACCAATATTTCTCAAAAAGATTGTGACTTTATTTCAAATGTTCATTTCAATAAACCTAAATTTCATACTACATTTATAAAAAAGGGCTTTTTATATAATAAAACAAAATATGATTGTACGCTCAAATCAAGTTCAAAGGAGATTTTAAGTATTAATTATATGAATGTTGTAACGCCCTCCTCATCTCCTTGTAATTTGAATGCACCTATAAATGTAGATCACAATGATTTTCGGTCGCGCATTTTTATGAATAAAAATAATACAAAATGTAATGTAAACTTTGAAAATGCTTCTCATGCAAATCTAAACTCCTATTATTTAAATGCTCAGCGTAATTATGAAACTTTTAAAAATGCTATCTCATGCAAATCATTTCACGGGAATGTTGAAAACCATGTTTCACGTCCCGCATTAGATTCTAATTGTTTAAATGTTCCAAGTAAAATTAATACTAAAACACACTCCACTAATGTTGAAAGTAGGTCGCATAATGTTCAAAATATAAATTATTTAAATGACTATAATAATGTAACTGAGAGGAAATTTCATATACTTAACATGGGCACCGCTGCTCAAAATGATGATTTTAAAAATATTTCACACAAATGGCTGGAAAGCTATCATCTAAATGCTCACTCCGACGACACCTCTCAGAATATTTCAGTTGCATATTTAAATGAAGCCGATCCTCAGGCAGCTATAAATAGTTTTCAAAACGCCAACTCGCTCTCTTTTAGAGCTTTAAACTCTCCTGAAGACGAGGTGTTGTTACCTTCAGAGAGTGATTTTGATAAAAAGAGAGATAAAAATATAAAATATGTAAACGCGCAAAATGTTCAGAAGTATATGTGTGATCAAGACGAACCAGCCAATGCCGTCTCTCTTAACTCACATGCACACAATATACTAGATAGGATGCAAAATGTTTCTTCTTCTTATTTTTTCAGCTCTGAGTATGCTGCAGATGATGATGTATCCTTAGCCGTTCCAGAGAATGTACCAAATGAGATGTCGGGAGGATCTGTAGAATTAATAAGTGATAATTTTATTAATCAAAATGCTTTCTTTTCTAGAGGTTCTCATGCTCAAACATCTCATCACTTAACTAAGGTTCAGGTTTTTGATCCTACTTTTGGCCCATTGCCAAAAGATGGAAGTAACATTTATAATCATATTTATTTTAATGATATTTCTAATTTTAACAATAATACCTTTTCTAATACTAATAATAATATTTCTTTTAATATTAATAATAATTTTAATGAGGTAGTAATACCTATGGGTACAAATAAACCACCAGAAACCAGAATAAAAACAACAACAACAAGACAGGCACAACTATAACTACACACATTACCAACCTTACACCCCCATAACATACTACCACATTATAACAGTACACCCATAATCCTACTATCCCATCATACTTCTACTCCCTACACCCACCAGGCACAATAAACAAAAAATAACAAACCAAACAGCATAAACAAACAAATAAATACATCATATTAAAAAAAACATACAAAATACACTAATAATATAATAAAACCAAATATACCAAAAAACAGACAATATAAAAAAACCCCAATAACAAAAACTAACAAAACCAAACAACAAAAACATACCATAAATAAACAGGTACAAATACAACAAATACCAAAAATTAACAACAAAAAAATACATAACAAAACAAAAAATATACAAAACCAACAAAGTGTTGAGCAAAGCGCTAGACGTTGGAAATAAAATCAAAAAACTAAACCACAATAAATACTAATACAAACAGGGGTTATAAATACTAACAAAAAATAACTAAAACAACTATAAAATGGCTTAATTAACCAAACACAAATACAACAACACATAAAAAACAAACAGACAAACAAAATTAAGGTAAAAAAAAAGGTATCAATATACAAAAATAAACTTCAAAAACAAATTAAACAACAACAAACATACACCAAACAACACAACAAAACATACCCATAAAATACATTAACTACAAAGGACCACAATCTACAAAACCCACAAAAAAAACAACACAAACAAAAATAGTTACAATAAAAATATAATAAATTACTACATACAAAACTAAATTAACAAACACAAATAAACAAACAATATAAAAAAATAAAAAATAATACAAAGTTAATACTATTTATAAAACATCACACAAAACTTAATTATATAAAACAACATAACATACAAAAACTACAGGATAAAAACAATACCAACATACAAATAAAAAAATAACAAAAAAAACAAACAATAATCACTGGGAAAAAAAAAATAAACATAAACAAAAAACAGATATAAAAATAAAAATACTACAAATAATCTATACAAACTAAATATAAAAAAAAAACCAACTACATAAAAATAGACAAATAACCAAAAAACCAATAATATACAAAAATATATAAAAATAAAAACACAAAACATATAACACTAACAATATACTAAACCACAACAAATATACCAAAATACTAAACCACAAACCACACTAAACCTAGTACGATACAAATACAACTACACCACATAAATACAAAAAAAACACAAAATAATAAATATATACAAAACAAACAAAAAATTAACATAAAAATCAAAACTAAAATCAAAATCAATCTAAAATAAATCTATAAAAAACTACAAACACAAAAACTACTATTATCAAACAAAACAAATTAACAAACAAAATACAACTAAACATAAAAATACTAGTATTGTCAGGAACAAAATAACATCAACAACACATACAACTGCAATGCAACATAATTATCAAACACAAAAACACAAACACCATAACTACCATACATCATACAAAAAACATATAAAAAAAATACAAACTATAGTATAAACAATAATAATAAAATATAAACAATAACAAAACGCTCTAACATTAAATATACATTAAATACAAACCCAACAAACAAAAACAACAAACATCAATATAATCAAATAAAATATATAAACTAATACCACAACAACAGGGGACTACAATATATAATAACATAAACAAATAATCAACAAATATACTAACAACTTTGCTTTTGCTTTAGATCATGTGAAACAGATCAAAGTAGGACATGACGTAAATGGAAATCCAACTCTGAGTTTTCACACCTCACAAGGGTAACCCTATCACCCATTTTAGTAATCCTAGGATGTGGGATAGGAACCCTTCTCAAACTAAAACCGCAATTGCGCACACAGAAAGTAGTAGTTATATATATGACATAAGTCTGGATGATTCCAGTATAACACAGAATGCCGCAGATAAAAAGAGTAATGAGGATTTTAAGACACATGTAAAGTATGAAAGCAGAGTTTGCTCTTGCTTCACCGCAGATGAAGCATCAGGAAGGAAATAGAGAGATGGAAAAATGTGATGAAATATGCACAGAGGTTGCGAAGGTTAAGAACAGCGATGCTGTAGGCATCTCACACAGCACTCTTAGGCATGATATTGGCTATGGGACATCAATAAACAGTTTGGATGGTGAAACTAGGGGTCGGCGCTTCTTTCAACCCCTCCTACAGACGGAATAAGAATACTAAGTAGGCAAACATGAAAAGTAATATATTCTAGCATGAAACCCTCGATAATAATATTATCCAAATTTACTTTTTAGACTAGGGAATCAACTGTTAAATTTAAATTACAATTGGGCCTAAATTTTCCACATTTTCACGCATGTTTTCAAACCACTTCCTCTCAGTTCTGTTCGTATGTTCCTTCCATTAGGGATTCCACAAATCTTCACTTGTGTTGTGAAAACTATGATCTCGTCCCCCATTATCGTCTTATATAGATTTCTCTTTTACCTTTCTCAGCCCACCCCACAAATTTCCAGGACGGGGATTCTCTCTCAGTGGCCTCCACTCCCCCTCCCTCTCAAAAAGATCCCTCAGATACTCATTTTAAAATTTTAGTGGGAGGCTATGGTTTCCAGCGCTTTATTAGATACTCCTCATCGTTTTTCTGGGGCAAGATAGTTTCCCTCCAGAACATCCTGGATAATATTACCACCCTCCATTTAGTCCTCTCAAGTTGATTTCAACTTTATAAAATATGAGCTTCTCTCCTCCTCATAACTACTTATTCCTCCTCTTTCACTAATGACGCAGTTCCATTTTCAAACTCACAACCACCCATTATTATCACATTTAGAGGACAAAAGACGATCAACACACCCACAGAAAAAAATTTTAAATTTCATCAAAATTCTTTCTCAACACCTGATTTTTCAATCTTCTATCAAACCATATAATAACTCTAATATACTCTACTCCAACCAAATATTTCTTATTCAACACAGCACTAACCAGTAGTTCTCAAAAGCACTATCCACGGAGCTAACTTTGTCTTCATCATTTGCAAACACTACACACTAAACAAATGATAAATAGCAACATTCATTTCTCCCATCGGAGCGTTTTTTTATTGTACCTTGTTATTTTTAATTTATACATTAACATCAACGTTTCTCTTTTGGGACTCGGCTCACACTCCTCTCTCATTAGAATTCCTATTCTCAGAATTGAAAGCATATGCATTACATCCCTTTATAACCCTTCTATGTTTTGGAAGTCATAAGGGACTTCACCAAATTGGTCCCTTTTGCACATCCATTAACACATTTTTGGTTCCTCGTAATTATTGTCCTTGACGATTTTTTGTGGCTTCAGCGATTTTTAGGGATCTTTTTTACTCATACCAGTTAAGATTTGAAGTTCACAACAACACTATCTCCATTATGTCTGATACAGCTTCCATTTCTATGCCTCTCATCCCTATATACCCTCAACGTCAAAATCTTACTAAACCTCAGGTAAACCACAACACTTCCTTGCCTCTCTACCCTAAAGACACAACCTTTACAAACGATATTATGATAGACACAGATACTATATACAAATTAAGCATTATTGAAAATGTCACTCTTGATCCTTATTCAAAGACCACTCTATCTGTGAATGCTTTTTCTTTAGCACAAACCCCTCCCCCGGACCACCTCGTCCTAGCTCTGAAAAGTATTCTCATAATTCTGGTATATTCATTGTGTGTTATGACATGGTTCAACAGGGCCAGGCTTTTATAGATATTTATAATTGTCCGCCGGATCACACTTGCAAACAACTCACTTTTGAACAGCAATCCTTACGCTAGACATCTTTGAACTTCGCACATAATCTAGCCACTCCTCTAGAGGCCTTTCTGCAGCGCAACTGCGAAAAACTTATAAAGAAATCTTCAGAATCTTTAAAATGAGAATGACGAATGTGCATCTTTGACGGGACAAATCACTGGAATGTTTTGACCTTCCATGTCTACAAAGACCATCATAGTAGAAGATGATGAATCCGACTGTCGCTACATGAAATTTAATAATCAAGGAAGATGCGCCGTCTTATACGACAATAGCTCCCCACAGGTATTCAAACCATAGAGAGTGGGTGGAATTCTCTTCCAAGGGATTATAAGACCGTTTCACGCGAACACTCGGACCTCTACTGATCATTCAAAAAAAAAGCGGAGACTAAGGGTAGTGGTCGACTACAGACTTTTAAATTTCAAACACCATTTTGGAGATTTCGCCTGCTTGCTAGATATCTAAAGTTTTTTCTTTGGGCACGGTTTATTTTATCCTCGCTTAAGGATTGCTTACTAACATATGGAAATGAGAAGCGCACAACCGCTACTTGTTTAGACTACTAGAGGGCAGTATTGCCCTACTCGTTTAAACTTTGGGTTAGCCAATGCTCTGGCAACTTATGTTTACATAATCTTTTAGGTGACGCTTGCAGATTTTTCCTCGACGACGTTCTTATTATGGGAACTTCTCTGGAAAACCATCTTGAAAAGAAGGTCTTTGATGCATTTCGAAAAAACAGGCTAAAAATGAAACTTTCGAAGTGTAAATTTTTAAGAACCTCCCTACTTTTTCTCGGTTTTAAAATCTCCAAAGAGGGCATAAGTCCAGACCCTCTAAAACTTAAAACTCTTACAGCTTTCAAGCCCACCAACGTCTCAGAGACGCGCAGATTTTACTAGGTTAATTTTTTTCATCTTCTTGGAACATTACCTCAGAAACTATTTAAGCCATTACAATATCAAAGACAGCCTTTTTCTGGGGCGAGCACTGAGGCTTTTGAAATACTAAAAACAAGTTATTGTTCAGCAAGTTTGTGTTTACCAGACTATAACCTTTTATCAACACTGGACGTATTGTCTGGAGTGTTTTTTATAGATGAAATAGAGAAACTTCCTTTTACTTTAGATATCTTTCTAAAGCGGAAACAAATTATCATACTTGATTTGGAAGCTCTGGCGATTGTGTTTGCACTGGCCATTTCCGTAACACAATTTTTTGGTTCGAGGTGATATATTTACGAAAAACTTTTGATTCTCTCATCAGCCCAAACCCATCTTGGAGTCGACGCGTTTGGATTTATTCATTCACTTTTTCAGATTTGTACTATAAAGGAGCTAAGTTTCCACTATTTAGGGCGAACCCTCTTAAGTCGGACATGAAAAAGTTTCATCTAACAAAGCATTGTGAAGACAAGGCTGCATGGTTGAAGGATTTATGATTTGCCAAACTTTAAATCTTAATAACAATTCATGCAAAAATGTGACTCTGGTTATGGATTTTGCTTTCAACCAGGATGGACCTTCTTACCAGGTCTGATATGATTCTATTTATATGGTTAAATGATTTATTGGCATTGTGTATTGAGAAAGGTAATAGGGAATCTCATTTTCTACTGTAAGTATTGCAC
Organism: Trachelipus rathkii; assembly: GCA_015478945.1. NCBI lineage: Eukaryota > Metazoa > Arthropoda > Malacostraca > Isopoda > Trachelipodidae > Trachelipus > Trachelipus rathkii. Next base: position 20,954 of record JABUQX010004473.1, read on the forward strand.
ATTGTTTCATGAGCGAGTGAGCAGATTGAGAATGATACTCTTCGCTGAGCCATTTCTAGAGCTTCATTGTTGTGGGGGCTTTGCAGAACAGGCAAACATATTTGTTTAGAGCTTCAGGTACGTTGAGCTAGTGTCAATACGAACAGCTACGTATAGCAAGGCTTGTTGAAGGTTATTTTCGCTGTATCCGAATAGTAGTCTCGGATGGGCCGATAATTCTAATCTTTTCAGACCGAGATTTGAACAGTGGGGTGTAAGCGTAACATCGTGTTGAACAGAAGCTACGGGTAGAGCATGTTGAGATGAAATATTTGAGACCTATGTACCGACCAGATGGGGTAATTATCTTTACTATGAATAATTCCTTTTACTCTTTCTATCGGTTGACCACATTTTTTTGTCACGTAAACGTCTTCCATGGATCTTATTACTTTTCTTTTCAGTGAACTCCATCAGTATAACTCTGCTGAAGGTTTCTTTGCGAAGTGATCTTAGATAATACATAGCTTTGTTTGGTTATGTGTTTATGGAGTAGAAAGGGAAGTGACTTGTTTTCGAAGTGGACAGGCCCGTTCTTGGTCAAACAGTTAGTTATAAGTTAACTTTTTGCAATGTTTAAAACGTAAATTTTTTGTTGCCAGAGATAACTAAATAATAACTTGAAGTATGATCACATTATATACAACCAAAAAGTTGTTTGTCTAATACCCCTCTAATTTGTTCAAATACCCTCCTTGCCCTATTCCTACATCTATTTTAAGAGCAACTTCTTCCTTGCAATCTACCAAGGAAATTTTTAACTCCATCCTGGTAAATGGCTCCTTATCTCCGTAGAAGATCAACAACGTAACATCGTTATCATATGCTTGCAGCTGGAACCACTAGGACAACTCTACAAGTGGTACAAAATCATTGGATGTGAGACACTGTACACATTGCAAATGATAAGGGTACATGTTTTCATCGGGAACTACGTTCAAGATGGTTCGATGTGATACAACATGGAAATGCATTCAATCATCCTTTGTTTTCATGTGACATACGGTAGATCTACAGGAAAGCAACTCTGTATTAAATGTTTGATGCTCCTTTATTATTGATAGCTTTGGTCATTTTGTACAGATAGAGAGATGCTGACCAATTTTTAAGGCAGAAAAGACATATTATTATTTACAATCCTCGAGGTAGAGGTTTTCCACCAAGACATCACAAGCCATGAATAGTTATTTGGTTTTCTTTTCAAATCCCAGGGGAGAACAATTTATACATTTAACGAAGTATATAAAACATATTGAAAATGGATTTAAATATTCAGGGTTCAAACAATTTTTCAGTAAGTTTTTTTTTTTAAAGCAACTTCCCAATACTATTACCTTTTTATTTTTTAGGCATTGATTTTTTTGGTTTTTTATATTTTTCCCTTGCTTGGAAAGAAACATTGAATACCCAGGATTATAGAAAACGAATGACGACCAACATATTTTTAGAATATGCTGGTCTAGGATTAAAATAAGGTATGAAAATTATTTTTGATTGGGTATAGGAGTTAGATTTACCCAATGAAATATCTCCAGAATTAAGTTTATAAGTTTGGATGATCAAAAGATTTGCTTTGCAAAATTGGTTATCTATGTCTAGCTTCAGCCAGGAATACAGTTTATGGCTAGGGTCAGCGTTGCAATACTATTTGGAATGCCAATGATGATTTCCAAAGTCAAACGAATAATGTAAGAACGACCCATTGTATAATTTTAAAGAATATTATACTAACGTGGTTCTTTTCAGGTTTATTTATGTTACGGTTTATTTCTTCTCAAAACGGGGGGTTCTGTTTTTTATTTGTTAAGTTTGGTGGGTTTGAGATGTTGTTGTTTTGTTGGGTGTGTGGTATTAATTATTTTTTTCTGGTTCGTGTCTTGTTCTACTGTTTGATTTTGATATATTATGTGGAGTATAGGTATGCATTGTATTTATTAGACTTTGTTTCCTGGGGTGTGCTGAGTGAGGTTTAATGAACGGGTTTTGACACGCTAGAATTTCTTGATTCTAATATGTTTATATAATTTGGGAGTATTTCATTGGAATCTATTATCGGTTTTGAAATGAGATATATGTTGGTTATTAATTTTCTTCTTTGTTTTGTTGTGAATTTTTGGATTAGGGTTTGTTTGATGGTGTGTTTGATGTTATGTTGTATGATCTGTGTTTATTTGTTTTTTTTCCGAGAGGGTTGATTATTATTTGAAAGAAACCCAGATATGATTTGTGAATCAAATATTATTGGTGTGCATTGTTTCGTGTTATTTGTTTTTTATTGTTTTATTTCGTTGGTGTAATTAATGTTTGGGGATTTGAGATACTTGTGTGTTTGGGGATTACTGAGATTGTTGTGTGTTGGTGTTGTTGTGTTGTTTCGTGTGCGGATGGGGTTCTTGATTGGGATGTGTTTGTTGTTATTGTGGAGGGTGTTTTTCTAGGGTGGTGGGGGTGACTTGGTATTGAGAGAGTGGAATGATGAGGAGGTTTAGTTTGTGGGGGTGGTGTGGTGTGGTGTGAGTTGGTGATGGATTTTGTGTATTTTGTGGAATGGGTGTTGGGTTTGGTTTGTGCTGAGGTGTATGAGGTGTTGGGTGAGTGGGTGTGAGGTTGATGTGGGATTATAGTTCTAGGGGATGTTGGGAAACTTTAAGATATTGTTGGGGGGGAAAAGCGTTTCTTGGCTGGAGGTGGGATGGAGGTGTTGCTTGAGTTTGAGATGGGGGGTTGAGTGGAGTTGAAGGAGTGGTAGATCGATAGTGAGGCGATGTGGAGGAAGGGAAGTGGTGATAAAGTTTGAGGTAGGGGTTAATAATTGAGGTGGAAGGAGGGGTAAAAGATCTTGTGGTGATGAGGAAGGTGGAAGTTGTCTTAATAGATGGTGTTAGGAATTGGGGGGGGAGGGGTTGAATTTGACTAATTGGAGGGGTTTATTATGTAAAGACACTTTTGGTTTGTATATATGTGATCTAGCTTAGTTTGTTATTTATTTATTCGTATAAAGTTGACGTTAAACATTGAAGTATATTGAACTGATATGTTGAAAGGGTGTATTGACCATTTGATTTGGGGCTGTTTTGCGTCATAAATAATGATTCGTTTGGTTGATTGTTTTCTGTTGTTATTTCCATTTGTGTTTGTTGTTTTTTGTTGGATGTGGGGGCCTGGTCTCGATAGGATTGCTCTTTCAGCAAGAGTGTATATTATGTGGTTTTGAGGTTACTGAATTATAAAGGAGAGATGTAATTAGGAAGATCCAATGGGCGTTTGTTGTACGTGTACAATAAGAAATGTGGGTTGCAACCGATAGAAGAGTTAAAAGTGGAATTTATTGAGTGAAAGGAATTAATTTACCCCAATCTGTGTGGTTCGAGTTGACATAGTGTCTAAATGATTCACTTCTAACATTTCTTCTCGAAGGTAGCTTCTGGTTTCGGCACGACGATGTTTACGTTTACCCACTGTTTCATTTGAAAGTTGAAGTTATTTCGGGCCTATTCGGAATTTTTTGGAGTCTATGTGACAATAACTTTTCTATCTGTGCTATTACTAGCTGTGTGCTGTATTAGAGGCACTAGCTCAACGTACCTTGTAAGGCTGTCTTTCCTAAGATGTATTTTGCCTTTGTCTCTTTGCAGGTAGGTAGGGGCCAGCATTGAGCTGAAGTTGAGATGGCTAGCGGACAGAGGTACTCTTTATTGAATTTTGGCTTGTTTCTTTTAACTTCTGGTCATGAGACCACAGTTGTGCTACCTTTACCAGAGTTAGGTTTGATATGATTTTTCTGATCTTTGTTCTTAATGAGAATGGTTGTAAATTGATGTATGGAGTAAGACTGTGCCCTGTTTGTAATCAAATTTGTAATAGGCATTGAAGTGTCGAGTGGTTTGTTGCGGAGGTTGTTTGAGGGTAGTTTAAATATGAGATTTAACCTCTTGCGTTTTGTTCTTACAGAAGTTTTGTTAGATTAACTGTTTTTGGCAGATTTGTTTTGCCGCGGAGTGTGGAGGGGGGGTGGTTTCGGACTAAATTAAGCTTCTGTTCTGATACGGGGTTAAAGTTGATGTGATCGCGGTTCAGAGTGTTTGTTGATGAGATGAAAAGGTGGTTTGTATGATAGTCACTCGTACCAAAATGTGTTACGGAATTTGCGCAGTGCACATGCAGCTATCGAGTATGTTTGTTTTTCGAAAGGGATTTGAGATAGAAGGGGTTTCTATTGTTTTTATTGGAATAAACAGCTCCCAGAGAGTTGAAGCGTTCGTGTTGTGAAAAAGGGTTTGTATATCTGGGTACACAACTGTGGCTGTGACAATATTGTTTTTAGTATTTCAAAAGCTGCTTGCTCGGACCAGAAAAAAGGGCTGTTCTTTTTGATGAGTTGTGTAATTGGCTTAATTTCTGAGTAATGTTCCAGAAGATGAGAAAAATAATTAAGAAAGCCTAGTAAACTGCGCGTCTCTGAGACGTTGGTTGGCGGCTTGAAAGCTGTAAGAGTTTTAAGTTTTAGAGGGTCTGGACTTATGCCCTCTTTGGAGATTTTAAAACCGAGAAAAAGTAGGGAGGTTCTTAAAAATTTACACTTCGAAAGCTTCATTTTTAGCCTGTTTTTTCCAAAGACCTTTATGTTTTCAAGATGGTTTTCAAGAGAAGTTCCCATGATAAGAACGTCGTCGAGGAAAACTCTGCAGGCGTCACCTAAAAGATTATGTAAACATAACTCCATTAATTTTGCAAATGCTGAGGGGGCGTTGGCTAACCCAAAGTTCAAACGAGTTGGGCAATACTGCCCTCTAGTAGTTCTAAAAGCAAGTAGCGGTTGTGTCTCTTCTTCAATTTCCATACTGTTATAAGCATCCTTAAGGTCGAGGGACGTAAAGATAATACTGTTGCCCAAAGAACTTAAGATATCATTTATGCAAGGCAGCGGAAATCTCGTCAAAATGGTGTTTGAATTTAAAAGTCTGTAGTCGACCACTACCCTTAGATCAGAGTGTTCGCTTGAAACGGGTCTTATATATCCCTTGTGAAGAGAATCTTCCACCCACTCTTCTATGTGTTTTAAGTACCTGTGGGGGAGGCGGTATTGTGGTCGGTATAATACCTTGGGCGCATCTTCCTTGAGTGTTACTTTAAATTTCATTAGCGGACAGATTGGTACTTCATCATCTTCAAATGCTATGATGTCTTTGTAGGACATGAGAAGGTCCAATAAAGATTCCAGTTGATTTGGATCCGTCAAAGATGCACATTCGTCTTCTTCATTTTTGAAATTCTTGAACGATTTCTTTATAAGTTTTTCGCAGTTTGCGCTTGCAGAGGCTCTAGAGGAGGTGGGCTCGATTGATGTGCGATTTAAAAAGGAGTGTCTAGCGTAAGGAGGGGATTTGCTGTGTCAAAGGTGGTTTGTTTGAGGTTTGCGAGTCGTTGGGCATATTTTATATTTATAAGGTAACTTGTTGGGCTCATCTAACTGGATATAATTATGGAAATTAGAAGCAACGAGTGTCGGGGAGGGTTTGTAACACACGATGGTGTTGATTAGGATCAGGTGATTTTACAATTGTATTTGTTAGTATGTGTCTTATCATATGTTTGTAGGTTGTGTTGGTAAGAGGCGAATGTGTGGTTTACTGAGGTTAGTAGATTTTGACGTTGGGGGGTTTTATCGGGATGAGAGGCATGAAGGGAAGCTGTATAGAATGGGATGTGTTGTTGTGAACTTACAATTATTGTGGTTGGGCGTTAATTGTTAAGTATGGTTGAGCAAAGAGAGTCGTCAGGCAATGAATTTCAGATATGTGTTTTGGTGATTGCATTGTGACAATTTGGTTGCATGTGTTGTGTTGATCAAATAGGAGTTTATTAAGGATGTTATGGAATTTTGCTTCTATATTCTGAGATGGGAATGTAATGAGAGAGGTTTGATCCGTCCCAGAGAAGCGTTTATTGTTTAATGTATAGAGTTAAAGATATATAGTATACGAGAATAGCGGTCCTATGAGAGAAGTATGTTGCTTTTCTCTTGATTATTTTGTATTGTTTGCAAAGTAAATAATAAATACTAAAGAACTCCTAAAGAATACTGTGTTTAGTGGTTGTATGAATAGAAATGATTTGGTTTGAGGTAGAGTGATATTAGAGTCTATTATAGGTGTGGTTTGGAAGGATTTGAAAAATCAGGTGTTGAGAAAGAGAGTTGTTGATGAGATTTAATTTGTTCTGTGGGTGTGTGCTGGATTGATTCCTCTAAATGTGAATTAATAATGGGTGGTTTTGAGTTTGAAAATGGAACTGCGTATTAGGAAAGAGGGATAAGTATTATTGAGGAGGAGGAGAGGCTCATATTTGATTGTGAATTCCCTTGGGAGAGGATAATGGAGGGTGAGGCTGTAAATATTTTATCAGATGATGGTTGAGGGTACATTTGAACAGAACATGTGTCTATCTAATAAGGTCTGAAGTTGTTAACAGGTGAGACGTTAGAGCCGACGAATGAGATAGAAAAGTTGGGAGATGTGTTTGAGAGTATGTAAAGAAATTGAGTTTTTATGGAGTTGAATTTCACAAGATTTCGGTTATGTATGAATTTTTCGAGTTGATTATGTTTAAGGTGGGGTAAAGTGTGCAGGTAGAGATAGTTCGTTGCAGTATTGGAGTCACATAAGAAGTTATATGCAAGGAGATTTAAAATGAGGTACTAGTTATCACCTATGTTTGCTGAGTCAAAAAGCAGATTTAAAATCTCTAGGGTGTGCTTTGCTTAGAATGATAGTTGATTTGGATTCTACTTGTGTAGTGTGTCAACTTACTATTAGGGGTAGGTGAAGTTATAAATGTAGCACAATATTTGTTGTCAAACATGTCATGTTTTTTTAAACACGATTGAGGAATGAAAGGTGTGTTATACGTAGATGGTCCCTACTTTTTAATGATGAAGAATGAACTCCTTCAAGTTAATTTTTACAGACTAGTATTTATTTGTTTATATTTATTTCAACAGAGGTGTTTGATCCATTTTTAAAAGCATATATTGAAAAGCATCATCATCAGTCAATCGACACAGAAGTCTTCAAATCCTTTTTGCTGAATTATTTCTCTGATAAAGCTGAAATTTTAAAGAAAGTAGACTGGAATGCTTGGCTTAAAACTCCCGGCATGCCTATTTATAAACCCAAGTAAGTTTATATATTTAGTTTTAAATGACGTATGTTGTAAGACCATTGCCTACGTATTTGTTTCTTCTGCGTCTGGTATTAATTAATGCTTTCTAAATATAAATTTTGTTTTTCTAAAGAGGAATATTATTTAATACTGTATAGCGGGTAGTATTTCTTTTCATTGATAAATAAATTTACTTAATCCACATACTTTGAAAGAAAATATTATTGCATATTTATTTTTAAATGGTTATATAAACTTTTTTTGTTAAATGCAATTCTGTAATCATAGTTAACACTTTCATGTATAGGTTTTTAAATTATTTGTTGAATTTCTGTTTCTCATAATAGCATTTCGAAATATCCTTTAGACTTTAGAGATTTTGTTAATTGCAAAAATTTGTATTACTACATTATTTATAACAAATTCTATGTCAGCTTTTGTTTCAATATAAGTTTATAGAAATTTTCTTCCAATTTCCATTTTTTATTTTTTTCTGACCAATTTTGTCCGTAAACATCGAACATCAGAGTTTAGGTTGTTACAGTCGAAAATTATTAAAAGGTATCTCATATGTTTAGTTTAAGGGATAGTACATTAAACTTGAGATATCTTTTATGGTTTTTTAATGTAGAAAGCTTAAACTATTTTGAGTTTTGTTCTTAAATCGATACCAGCGATTTAAACCCATGAACATTTCAACACTGAGCATAACAAAATGCCTATATACATGACTTAACCAAGTCATTGACCGTTGTGATATCCTCATATGAAGCACAGAAACTCAAAAAAACTGAGCCTTTCTTTATTACAAAACCACAAACCAGACATAAACTAAACATATGAAATACGTTTTAAATGCTTCAATCATTTGTAACAACTCATATTCTGAAGGTGTCAGAGGTTTACCGAAGAAATAATAATTAATAATATAGCAGGAAAAATATGAAAAATATGTAATATATCTTACAAGTATATATACCACAAAATTATTTTGAAAATATTAAGCCCAAAATACCTACAATTATTTATTACTTCACAATTTTTTTAAATTTTCCTCCTCTTTGGTCTTTTCAAATTAGTGAAAATAAAACTAGGAAATATCTCATACTGAAATCTCAAGAGAAAAGAAACTTCTGGAAAAAAGAAAGAATTGTCGCGGCGCACACCTGTTTGTTCATACCGCGCTGCATGTATCAGCGAGTTCTAAAGCCTCTTCTTGTTCATGCGTTGATTTCTTCGTCTTGTTGAGCCCGATGTTCATCTGAAATTGCCGCAACCACCTTTGTTGAAAGAGTACTAACGCACGCAATTGTTCGTTCCTCATTCGGCATGTACTAACGACGAAAAAATCATTCGTGAATAAATTACACTTTATGATACATCTTTATACCCTTTTTATAATTATTTCAAATCCACACAACATTTAAAATCTTGATAATGCTTCACTAGTGAGAGGCGAAATTATTGGTTTGCTTTTGGACTCATCCTCTCTATCAACGCATTGGTTTGGTAGGAGGATCTAAGCGACAATTTCACGAAACAATGTGCAAGAAAAGAAACTGCTCACACGCATACATTATGCTTTTGCTGTGAAGCGGTACAATCACTGCTTGCTGCGCTTATCTTGCCAGGACACTTTATGAGTAATACCTCTTGTTTCGTGTAGCTAACAAAGGTAGAGTATCATCGCTTTGACGCTGTTTAACGACGCACGTACATTCTGCTTTGCTATCTACACATGATCACGCTAAGGTGTACCATTACAGCGAATCGCTAGGCCTGGTTACACAAATCCTGCTTTGCTGCTCTCTTTAGCTCATGTGGCGCGACAATCTCTTAAGTTCTGATGAACGAATTAAGGTACATCTGCTTTGATTTTCTGACAGATAGGGGTACATTGCCTCTTCGCTGTGTAAGGTATACATGGGTACAATCTGCTTTTGCTTTAAGCTGATGCGAGGGTGACAGTCGTCGCCATGCGCTTGTTAAGGGGAGCAGGGGACATCTGCTTTGCTGTAAAGGATGTAGGGTACATCTTTGCGTTTAAGGATTCAGATACATTTCATTGCTGATTAGGATGCACTGGCTAAACATCGCTTTGACATGGGTAAACTCTAGAGTAGGGGTACATCTCTTTTGCTGTGTTAAGGATGATACGAGCTACATTCCCTCATTCGCTCGGTTAAGGATGTCATGGGTACATCTGCTTTGCGTGTAACAGAATTGCAGGGTACATTTCTTGTTGTGTGGAAGGATAGAGATATTCTCCATTTGCTGTTTGAAAGCATGCATGGTACACTGCTTTGCTGGTAAAGGATGTAGGGTACACATCAACGCTTCACTGGCAACACTTTTTCGGTAGTTGGAAATTGTTCCGTGTCTGAGGTCAGGTACAGAGAATTATCTAAGAAACTTTCCCTTTCTTCACATATTTGATGAACAACAAATGTCAACATATTTGAAAAAAAAACTTTATGATTTCTATAATGCTGAATAAATTGTTGCTTCCTATTTGATAATATATATATAATTAATTATTTAATATACTATATATATATTTTATATAGATATATATATATATATATATATATATATAAAATAAATTAATTCAATAAATATTTAATAAAATTACTGCTGACATATTAATATTAAGTGAATGACAATAACTATATAAAAAGTGTGCTATAAATAAAGATAAATATTAAGAAATTTTTTTATATATTTATATAATATAATAATATATTATATATATATATTATATATAATTAATAAAAATATAATAATATATATTATTATATTTACCATCTCCAAGGTAGGACTTTCCTGTTAGTTGGACCAGCAACTTCTTCCTTCTGGCCCAGAAACTCTAGTCCAGTGTACTCTAGAAAAACAGTTCTCGGCCAAAGTTTCCGATCTAGTCCTTGTAGTTATACACCTTCAGGAGGTTTTACCCCTTTCATGAAAACTAGCATTTCTACCATCTGGCCACATATCATTTGTTCTCTCAGAGCTCTCCAAAAGATCTGTTCATATGGACGGCATATAACCAAGATCAATCGCTCTTCGTGTAACTTCTTTTATTTTCAAATTTTTAGATATAAGACAGAGAGTGTGTTTTAGATCAGAATGATTAATCTACTAGAGCGAGCACTGTAGAGTGTGACTATATCTAAGAGAGTGTTTTAACCTTTTAGAGTTACCACATCTTGTCTCTACTATGTTAATTCAAGTCATTTCTTATTATAAACGAACACTTATTCACATTAAACACACATTGAATGACTGTGTGGGTGCACTACCATTCCAACATTATTCATCTATTAATTATATGATACATTTTTTATGAGAAATAATATATAAATATAAAATATCACTTTATATATAGAATTTTTTTGTATATCTCTCTCCAATTAATTTTAAAACTAGAGAGTTAATGGAAACTTTAGCTCTTTATATTGATTCACAAAATCATTACAGATTTATCAGCATAAATAATTAAATAGGTACTGCTGACAGTCTTAATTTGATTAAAACAATTTACATTCATAAATTTTTTTGTTTATCTATCATTTTATTTAGCAGAGTTGAGAGATTATTACGCTGATTGCTATCCACACTCTCCCAGTGGTAGAATCTACGTGCACATGTATACATGTTCTTTCATTCAGCATCTTCAGAGGTGAACGCTTCACATCACACGATACGAAAAAACTCCATAATACCCTGCCTCTTCGTGTGAATTGAAGCTTCATTGGAATTTCAGGGCTACTCCATCCTGGCTTTATCTCCGTATCCTATACCTAATCTTTTTTCCTCCCTGCTGTTGTAACAACGAACTCCTCATTTTCTCCGTTAGACACAGGTCAAGAGGAAACATTGAGTTGGACTCGGAACATATTAATACTATGTATATTATAATATATTGAATATAAGAAAATAATTTTTTCTCTTACCTAAACTAACAGATTTATAAAATAATATTCATAGATACAGGTGTATGAGATTTAAAGACTACACTTATACAATTTCGTCCATTACTGCTTGCTTTTGATGTAATAAAATTAATTATATATGTACGTTTAATTTAAATAAACTACTATACAGAGAATTTATATATTCTATATTAAGTAATATGGTAATATAGAGTATAACTAATAAAAACTTATAGTTAAGAACGATATACGCCTTTACCTCTACACGAGGAATTTCTAACAAACGGGGGGTAACATCTAGAAATTAGTAGTGGAACGGAAATAACGGACTCGTAGGGTTAGGCATTCGTGAATATGGGCTTAATAGATGCGGCTACAAATTCTAGACCTTGACGTATATTAATGTACATTCACTCTTTAGAAAGGGCGAAATTATGTCGTAGATATTTATTTGACCTGCTCGAGCCCAGAGAGTTCTGTATTATTGGCAGTATTTTGATAAATATGCATATTAAGTTTGTTCGATAGTGTACATAGAAAAAAATATAAAATACGGCACCTTCTTTATATTCTTGTGAAGTTTTTAATAATTAAATTGTACATTGAGTAACGTAAAAACACTCTAGTTTTTAGCATATATCATGTAAAGCACAAAATATGGGCGTCCAACCTAATAAATTGTTCTGGTTGCTCCACAATTTCCTATTTATAAATTATCGTTTATATATTTTATAATTGGCACAATACAGTGATGGTGAATTTGTCTCACAAACCTCTACTGCTCATTTCCTCTAATATTGCCTATGTTAATCCTACATCTCCACTCTCTATATATATTATTTTCTCAAAACTTAATCGTCTCACATAGTTATTAACTTATGTGTTGCTGAATTCGATTGTCCTCACAAACTATATCATATCAGTCTGCTCTTCCTCCCTCAGTCTAGTTTTTTCTTCTTATGTCAGTCTTATCCGGTAGCCGCGACAATATCAATATGACAGGTCGCATAGACCCATGTATTTAACTTCGTCTCTTGTAAATAACACAAACTATTGCTTTCCATTTCTTTAAAACTTTTCCGGTATTCTTCTTGAAAGAAAGTGAGATAAAAATATATAAGCATATGAGAGCGATATGGGAGTCACTGGTAATTTCAAAAAAACTTTTTTGGCATTTTCATGCTGCCAATTGTTTGGATTCCGGTCGTGCTTTTCTATTTTTGCTCTCAATATATTAACATAGTTTTTAACGATTCTGATACATCTATTATTTAATTATTAATATCAGAAAAATTTGCAATAAAAATATCACGAAAACTAGATAAGTAAAGGAATAATAGCCACTTAGAAACGAAGAAACTAAAGTAAGTCTTGAAGAAATTCTATTACTACATTTAAAGAGGATTTTATACACTCACATACAATTAAAATATTCAGAGTGTTCGACCACATATAAAAAAAATATATTTATAATATTCTTATATAATGATAGACAATGTAAAAAACAACAGTAACAGCAACTATTTTGCTTAGAGTGTGACAACCAAAAAAAACAATATAAAAGCAATCATAAATTTAGTTGATATCGGTTATGATCCTTAAACTGAGAATAATGTTAGAGAGTTTGATTGTAGAATACCAAGTTAGATATTGCTTAGAGGCAAAGGTACAAGATCAGCAATAAACGTAGTCTTATAAAAGATAATAATAGGATTAAATAATACAAGATTAAACATGAATAACACGTGAGCTAAACGTCAGTAGAGATATACTCTAAAGCATAGACACACTACAATCAGCATTGAGACGTATATGAAAAATTTAGAAGAGCAAGGTACAAGGCAATTGAGTATGTTTATAAATATGCATAAATAGCAATAAAACTGGTATAGCTGAAGCCGTGTGGGGCACAAAAGTCTGTAGCATATGAAGAAGTAAGACAAGTTGATTTACCTATGTCATTAGATATTGCTCATGCATAGAATTAATAGAGAATGATTAAGAATAAGAGGGCAGGGTTAATCCAAGATTTATTTCTGAGGTTACTTGCATAGCTACTAAGAACAAGTACAAATAGTCAGAGAGTAACATTTTAAAAGCAAGAATGAAATATATATTACAAGCAGGAGAGTTAAAAATAATGTAAATGCAGTAAAAACAAAAGCATATTAATCCCTAGCGCTAGAGTATATGGCACCTATTAACCATCTCTTATGTATCGGGTATGATTTACTGATAAAATATTTGAGGTTCTGGGACTTATTTTTTAAAAAAACCATTACAGCTCTAGTGAGCCGGAGCCAAAGTATAATGTTTTTATAAAATTCAAAACTGAAAATAATTGTGTTCAAGGGTTACAATTTCAACAATATTTTAAGTGATATCTTTCAATAACCATACCATAGATATACAAGCAATTTTCCGCACTAATTTAGGATTGACGATATAAAAATATACACTTGCATTACACACGAATTCACTGACTAACAGTAATAGTTTACCTGGGAGATTGGTACTTTATAGTCATATAATTTATATAGCTATCTTCTAGTTTCAAGCTCAGAAAGGGAACATAAACTGAGCGGGACATTACATTAAATGAGCTCGGAAAACTGCGCTATGAGAATACTGGCGGCAATCGCGCGAGTGCTGGCTGATGAACGGTATAGGTTGAGCACATCAAGGGAAGAATTCTCACGTGCTATAGATGAGCTGCATAGCGGGCTCGTTCGCTGCGCGCAGTCGCGCGCACAGAGATTTACTATAGCGATTGGGATATAAAAGAAGGGGCTAATGCGCGACATTAAAATGGACGAGCGTCGGGGATGTTCCCGTGTCATAAGGAATCATGGGGGTGAGGTTGGCTGTGACGCAGATGTAATTGCGACGCGGCGGGGGGACGGCGGAGATCATCTCCAGGAGAGGGAGCTGCTTACGTGGCACATGAAGACCTTGCCCACGCGAAGCGGACTCCACACTGAACTGTGATTTTTGTTCATAATCATCGGTCACTGCCCTAAATGTGCTAAGCTCCTTCACCTTTAGATATATAGTTCAACACTGGTCTGTCCACATGCTATATCATAGGAAAGGCAGCCTGTTCAGAGGGAAAATGTAAGACTAGAAAGACGGTATCCTATAGTAGGGCAATTAGCGACATCCTAGCAGATTGTAATCATTGATGCAAGTTTCTAATGCCTCCGCCTATTTAGTCCTTTGCTATTTTCACAACTTATTCACACCCTAGCGAGCTATAGCAGAAGCCACCCCTCGAACAACTCAAGCAGCTAAAGTTGCGTAGCTTATCATACTATCACAAGCATAAGGAGCCTGGTCGTGGGGCGAGGCACTGAGGACAAAGGCTATGAGACGGTATATGATAAGCTATGCGGTCAAGCACATTGCTGGAACCGCTTCTTAGACGAGGAATATGATGGTCATACTATGTTGGCACTCCATACTTGGCACTATGTGGCACTGCAACTGTTATGACTTAATCGGTGTGATACGTTTGGATTCTCGTCCCCTCATTGGCACTACACTTCGGCACTGGCCATAACACCGCTACTCGATTAGGCACTTCACGTTGGCAACTCACCATAAGAGACAGAGAAACAGACGAATAAGACGGAACAGAAGAAATTAGAGGCAAGATGGCGGTATTGTCAAGTGGTGCACTTTAACAGACAGTGCTTGAAAACGAGTACTATCAATCCACGACTATAGTAATATCATATAGACACATAGACGAGCTATCTATTAGATATTCAAAATTCACTAGGTTAATCATTCTAATATATGCTTTATAGCGTATGTTGATAATGCTTGCAAAAGGGTGATAAAATTTACAAAAGTATAATCAAAGCAGTCAGAGCAAGTTGGAGGCGGAGATGGTTGTGAATGCACGAATAATGAAAATTTAAACTAGCTACTCTATTAATGTGGGTCATCATGGTCTAATGGTGATCCATAGTGGTCAGGTGTTAAATAATGGAGGGGTCTGAAAGTCGTCATTTGCAGCATGAGGGGACCGGTCTACTCATTGATAGGAAACTGATCGGCTCTACGCATACTGTAACTCATGCAATGACAAGTCTAGGTCGAGAGCGGGTTGGCTGATGTGTGTTAGTCTATTGCGATAATGTTGTGATGTCGCGAAGACGAGTCTAGTTTGAAAGGATAGCTGGGGTGTGAGGGAATTGTCAGAAATAGTTGTTTGAGAAAGGGTATGAAGAAAGTGGAAAATGGACCTAAATGGAAACTTGGGAGTCAGTCAGAGAGTACTGTGGGTGTGTATATAGGCTGTCTCCATATTGGTAGTTAATTGGCTGATGCTGAGGTCGTAGAAGTCACATGGGAGAGAGAAAAAATGCTCAGCAGACAGAGAACTTATGTGGAGGAACCGTTGGTGTGCGTAAGTTCATTATGTGCGTAGTAGAGGCAGGGTTTCGTTTCGGTGTGGTATGGTGATGTAGGATAGAATGGTTGTCTAGGAAAATTATAGTAGCAGTAGGGACGCAATCGAATGTAGATTCTTGAAAGACTCTTTAAGTATGTTGTTAAGTTAGTCTGCTCTGCTGTAGTTATCTGTCCCCGTAGACGTTACTCCTTGAATCAGGGCCCTGCCGTGAGTGGTGACATTTAAAACTAAAAATGAAGAATAATAAAAAGAAGAGGAGAAAGTGGGTGCGCTATAAGATAGACTCCAAACGCTCAAAAACAGAGCTTAGGTGGAGCCTTATAGGGAAGAATAGTATATTTACCTGGGAGAGTACGTGGAAGTCGGAGACCCACAGAGAACACATAATCTGAGGCTCGACTTGGATGCACCAACAAGAGGGATTGTTAGGGATCGAAAAGATATAATAGAGGGAGTCGACGCTAATGCTGAACACAGTCAGCGGGTTCGTGACTGGATAATTGTGTTCCGGGAAAACCAACTGCGGCTTAGTTTTCGATTGTGCGAGAACTAAGCTCAACTCTCATCTCACTGAAAAGATTCGCCAACAATGTGGGAGGGTTGCCAAGACAACTGAACATCTAGGGGGTGTGCTCACAGTATAGAACAGCAATTCAGTGATACAAGTGGGACAGGTTGCCCTATAACAGGAGATTATAAGTTGAACAGGTAGTTCCGGCCAACAAGGGAAGAGCATCGGAGAGAAACTTAGGAGCTTACTGCTTCAAGAATAAATTTCACAGGGCGGATATCTCTAATCTTAAGAAAGGAAAATCTTAACCCACTACGAAGCAGATTTCTCAAAAATTATGCGTTGCCGAAAAATACCGTGACTGCCGCCAAAATTGACCATGCTTGACGGGGCACACGATCGCGCATCGTCCATAAGGGGGACAAAAAAGGGGCTCCGACAGTTGTTTATTCTAAGAGCGGTACGAAGAACGAAACAAGAAATCCGCGAGTCAAAATACCTGCGAAAGGGGAAAAGGAAGTTTTCAGATGGTCAGCCCTTAGTCAAGTATAAGTATATACGTTTGCAGAGGAACCCCACCACTAAACCATAACGATCAAGCTGACCTCAAATAAAAGTGAACAGCTTCTGTAAGAAAAGAAAAAAGGTCCAAGGCATGGTAATATTTTTTTTTTTTTATAAGAGGTCAAAGAGGTTTAGAGATTTATTAGATCTATGAGTTGAAATGAAGTTTCATATTAACATAATTCTAGTATATGAGTGTCAGGTATGAAATGGAATAAACTGTGTATGTAGTTGTGACCGGTTTTTCTTCGTTAGTTCTAATACTCTCCTTTCATTACGGTAACGCCTTTGTAAGAATTATGCGGATACGAATAGGTGGTACAAATGGGAAAATCAAGGAAATCGCCCATTATTATTATTAAGAAAATTCAGGAAGCTACTTCAACAGCGATTAACTTTAGGGATGAAGGAGGTTCTTATCACCATTATGTCATGACTACGGTGTATTTGAAATGGGTAATAGACAATTTTTTTAGTATTAATTATAATTATTTGTTATATATATTTATAATATTTATAATTATTGATTTCTATTAAAAAAATAAGAAGAAAAAATTAATATTAATATTTTTATTTTGGAAGGTATAGTTAGAGTTAATATTATCAGCTAAAAAATTTATTTAGATATATATATATATTATATATAATAATAATCAATATAATTAATAATATATATATATATATTATTAATATTCAATATAATATCTTATAAATATATATATTATTATATAATTAATATATATATATTTCAGTAAATAAAGATCATATATTATTTCAAAATATATATAATTTATAATTAACCTTTATTAATAATATATCTATTAATATTTAATTTAATTATTTATACTTACTCTTGTTTAAAGCAAAATTTGATCATTATATATTCAAATTAAAAAGATATGAGTTGACATAATAATTATTTTTTTTGATGTTAATTATGATAGTATTTTATGAAGTTTTTTTTTTTACTCTTCATATATAATTTACCTATGAAATTTATTGAATTGGATGAAAGTAAACCTTCAATAATATATTTAATAGTATAAATAACACAAATACCCATTACACTTCTCATGATACATCTTTATTATAAGTGACAACACGATTTACCCAATCAGTAATATGAGGTATAGATCCATACAGAAAAAAGTAAGGGCGGGTTATGGGGGTTTGAGGGGAGAGACAGCTGGTGCAGTGTTGACACATCTATTATGTTATTAGGAGGTGGAGCTGCTGGAAACAAAGTGTTGTATTTTAGAGCTACAATATCATTTGCCAATATGAAATAGTTAATATAATCTTAGTGAACGGACGATACGGAGATAGTGTTACAGATAATTGAAATATGATAGGGGGGGTTACATAGCGTCAGTATTGAGTTGAACTTTTTGATCGGCTCAAAAGCGGGAGAGGGGCTGGTGGAGAGAGGGCGGGAGGGTGGTTCACACATGCAATAGGAGGAACTAATCTGAGGTAGTAGCTAGAGTCTATACAAATAGAGGATAAATAGTTTGGAATTCGTGGAGATGCTCACACTTTGGAGTGAGTATTCACAAAGGTGCTGAGATAAATATTAACAAAACCTGCATCTAAAGTCAATGTTTCATTATAATGTGACTAAAGGTTATGTACTAGGAGAGAAAATGTGTAATAACCAAAATTAGAAATATAAAACCGAATTACAGAGAGGTGTTGGTAAAAGACATACGAGTAAACTTAGAAGAGATAATTTTGAAAGTATAGCTTGAATATTGTGGATCCAATTTGTTTGGAAAAGAATATACTAGCATGAAACATTTTGGTAAGCGATCAAAATCGTTCACCTAAAATAGCGAAGGAAAATGTAGAGATGATAGTGTGTACCGAACACGAAGGACCAGGAGCATCCGTAAAAGAGAAAGTGATGATCAGATATAAGACGAAGTCTGAGCAAAAGGAGACAAAAACGTGAGTTTTGGTCAAAGGCGAGAGTGTAATCGTGAGCTCAGGATAAGGAGAGGTGGGGTTTGGCTATCGTACTAGTTCATTGTTTGGCACTTTCTAGGTGCTGTAAAGACCATACCCATTACATTGACGATCTTACTCCACAGTGTATGGTCCGTGCAGAGTCCCAAGAAGACCTAGGATGGAACTTTTGTCTGTGATGACTCAGAATGTCTCACTACACTTAATTGCTACATAGTCAGCGGCGGTAAGCTTGTGCTTCTTTTTACGACATTTGTCCATATCCAGGTCTACTTACTTTTCTTTCTTCGGCCCGAGAGCCACTCACCTTACTCCAGTCTTGGGGAAAAAATGTAGGTCTAAAGTAGAAGTATAACGTCAATCGAGACCTATCTCTACAATACACCGTCATAACTATTACTAGGGATTAGTAGCCAGAGCGCTAACTCATAACAAAACGTATACTATAATATATCAGTATATCCGCTATATACACCATAATCTATATAAAGTCATTTTATTGATATTCAGACAACTCGGCACCATGACACCTATATATATCTAAGTTTATTCAAATGTAAACATGACCTCTATAGTACGCTACGAGACTAACCCTCTATTAATTATGTTATAAAAAAAGTATACTATGGCTACTGTAACCTAGGTATCAATATTTGGCTTTGGGAAAATCTTTAAATCCAATGTAAATTAGTATAGCTGAATTCGGGGGAATATAAAAATGCTTACGAGCCACTCTATGAGACTATATCACTATCCTTGCACATGAAAAACGGGCAAATCACACTCATCTTTGTGTTTAGTCGTTCGTTGTTTACCTTAATTGGCGGTTTTTCTGGGTGGCATTGCATAGGAGCAATATGAGGGAGAGAATGGCGACTTTCATCATGATATTATTTTCATAGACTTACAATCAAACTTTATAGTTAGATCAGTGATTAAAAAAGTTACTTGGGTTCCATTATAATTCCTGGAAAAATCCAAAGAATATAAGATAGATAATCAGTTTTTAGTTATTCTAGAGAGAACGACTGAAATTAAATCGTCGGGTTGTTACTTCTTGTATATAAGCAGATGATAGAGACCGATGCAATACAATAAACTAATCCCACAACTAACACGAACAGTGAAATTCGTCAAGCCATTATACTAGGTAAGTGATATATTTTTTCTTTGGAAAACAACTAAATATCAGTCTAACACATTTATCACTAACGTATCAATCATTCCTCAATAGTTTTTCTCTTCAACACACCACGCGATGAAATTACAGAAAGAGAGAGAGAGAAAGAGAGAGAGATGAGAGAGAGAGAGAACAGAGAAACAGAACAGACAAGCAGAAGACACGAAGAAAAGAAGAGTGTGTGTTTGACCTAGAGAGAAAGAGTGAGAGAGAGATTTGAGAGTGAGAGAAGAGAGAGAGAAGATTGAGAGAGTTGAATTATGATACTGAAAGACTGTGTATAGAGAGATGTACTCTAGGAAGAAAAACTTAATACTATTCGAGATAACAATAGTTCCCGATCATAATTAAAAAGTCTCTTAGTAATAGTGAAAACTATTAATCGTGTTATAGATAGAATGATTAGTCATTGGAGAATGAAAAAACTAAATTTTAGTTATTAACATAAGCTCAATTCCTAATATATTCTAAATCAAAGAGTGAGAATTAATATATATATTAGGTTTGAATATTTCAATTTAACTTTTTTTTCTTATTTCAAATATCTTATCTTGTATAGGTATCGTTAATGTTAGTATTAAATATAGATATGTTTTATTAATAATAATTAAATTATTTGAGTATAAAATATTAATATACTTAATATAGGACCTATAGATGATAACAATTAAGAGTAGTCACCAGTCTTGAGGTGGCTTATAGAGTAAACAAATCAATTCTATTCCGGTTTACTATAAGTAACTTATAAGTTGACCATAATTAATTATACCATTAACCCTTTCTCTTTCCTCTTTCTCTAGCCTTTTCGACAGAATGTCTATATAAGTAATTATTAGAAAATCACTTTTAGTATAAAAAGCTAATTTTTTATTTTTCATTTTTCAGGGATCTTAACGATTGGATAAGAAGTTCGTCACTTATATAAAGCCATCAGAAAACTTCAAAGCCAAACAAGGGATTAAATATGATTAGATAAAATCTATCTCTGATATCAAAAGTTTTTGCATCTGACTTAGAATTCGAGAAAGGCTAGTTGTTTTACCCTATCCTGCAAATGGTTTGTTTACTATACAAGAACAAAGTTTTTTTCTGTGAAATAATTATCATGGATTAGAGACAGTACGGAACGATAAATTGAATACGAACTTTCTTTTTTTCTTGATTTTAGACTTGAATTACAAAATTACAGATCTTAAGGGAAGTCTTATGATATCGATGTGGCTAGGGTCTTAGCGTTACACAAAGCCACGCGTATATTCTAACTATTATTTACTCAATAGACATTATAATAAAGTTAGTTTGGGTGCTTTGATGAAGTCGTTTGGATGACTATACAATAAAATAGAATTACAGTCCAATTTTAGAGGAATTTGATTTTTTCTTAATTATGTACGACTTGTAAAACAAAGCTGCCTTTTATCATAATCAAATGATGGTGATAAACTGATATGTTAGCCTTTGCTTAATGACAGTTGTAATTGATAACACGATCTTCGCTACAATTAGCAAACAAAAACATATTGCTTAATGTATCCAAAATTACGTGTAACGAGAGGTTGTATAC
This sequence comes from Trachelipus rathkii, assembly GCA_015478945.1. NCBI lineage: Eukaryota > Metazoa > Arthropoda > Malacostraca > Isopoda > Trachelipodidae > Trachelipus > Trachelipus rathkii. Next base: position 42,290 of record JABUQX010004473.1, read on the forward strand.
AACCTAACTAGAATGTTTAATATTCTTTACTCAATATGCTGCTCTTGGAACTTCGAGTAACTTCATTGAGAGTATGGAAGACGAGAAAATAGGTTATGTTTCAGCTTATGAGCACGAGATGCTACTAAACAATGGTGATGTAGAAGTAGGGACCAGAAGGAAAAGAAATCAGCTGTCATGAGCTCTCTAATAGACACATATATAAAGTATGATAGACGAACCGCCATACATGGGAGAGGGTTATATAAATATATATTAAATAGTATATTAATATATATATCACTATATAATACATTAATAATATTAATATAATATATAATAGTATTATATTTATCTAATATTTAATATTAATTATATATATTATTAATTAAATATTAACATATATATAATTAATATAAAAGTATATATTATATATATATATATATATATATATATAAATTAATATTAATATATTAATATATATTATTATAATATATATATATTATTATATAATTAATATTTACTATATTATATATATAATATATATATAATATAGTATTTAATATATAATTAATTAATAATATAATATATATATATAATTATATATTAATATAGTGAATAAGGAATGGTCTTTTTCCACTTGGTTTGATTTTATCTTATTTCATTATCTGTAGTCCGGTAGCATTCGAGTGGGCAATAAAGCGAGGAGCAGAGATAAGATCTGTCAAATTCAAACAGAGAAGCTTAGTGGTAAAAACTGCGGAAAAGGTGGCGGCACTTGGCGGTAAGCTGTATCAAGAGGACGCTGAACGTGTTGTCTTAGACCATGATATGCTTTTCACGGGTACAGTAGAAGAAGTACTATAGCTATCATTGGCAATAAGAAGTATAGGAAATTGGAGGATCTACACAAGTTACATAGTTAAGGGAGGAGTGTCGTCTCACAGGCTTTACACCGGACCATCTTAAGAATGTTTCAGGGAGTTAACAAGATAATTATGTACAAGAATAGAGTAAAGGTGAAGTCTGGAGTTAATAGGTAGAGAAGGAGGGTGTGAAGTCATTGGTAGAAAAGGTAATAGAGACTTGTGTGACAGGAGAACGATTACAATTTAGGAAAAAGGTAATTATGTATTGAGATATTAGTAGTTGGTATGCATAGTGGAAGGGGGGATGAATTGATATGACGGGTATTGGTTTAAGCGGATTGTATCTATATGGTATTGTGAGGATCACGGACCGGCTGGGAGACCTGAGAAGGAAAGAATTTGATCGAAATAATATAGGAAGTAATGTTTTCAATAGAGATAAAGGAGTTGGCAGAGGCGAGAAGAAAAGGTGATGGTAGTAGAGAATGCGGTTAATGTAAAAGGGTCACATATTATACTGTACCACTGCCCTAGTGGCTTTGAACCCAAATATTGAGCATTTACCATAAGTTATAGGAAGTTGTTATGTATCCGTCAGTGCTTCACTCACCGGTGAACCTAGGTGATGTGTATATTTTAATAGATATCGCGTGAGACATCTACTAATAATGTATACCATATATATATATATAATTATATATATATATATAGTATATGAAAAAAAAAAATATTAGGGGTTAGTGTGAGTCGGCTTATAAGGCTCGTACTGGAGACATATATCTACGTGAGAGACTCATATTGATATCATCTCTTATACTTCGATCCCAAAAAATATTACTCTTTATATTCAGTTTGTCATTTATTCTAGCGCATACTTTGCAGAATTCCCATTGGAAACCAATTTTTTTGTAATTGTATTAGCAAAGAATATATAATAAAAAACATGCCTATTATTTTTACTTACATATGACTCATATAATTATACCTTTCACATACATCTTTATAAAATACAGAAAACATATATTATATTATATATATATATATTATATATTATTATAATTTATTAATATATATTATACTAATGTAATCATATATATATTATTTATTGTTTTATCATCGTCACTGCTCCTATTTCATTCCTAATAGACTGGTGTAATGGTGCGACAATGCATCGGTTAAAATAAACAGTCAATAGAATAAATATAACAATATAACGTCGATAAAGTAGAATAGCCCCTATACTCCTGTGAGTGAGCCTCTCTGAACATTAATATAGCACATCGAACAGATCTGCAGTGCAGAAAATGAACCGACATCACAGATTCCGTTCAAGACCGGAGTGATGACTACTCTACTACACATTGTAGAGTTAATATATACAGTTTCTCGATGTAATGCGAGTAGCAAATTTTACGCTTAGTGAGACCCAAAGTTGGACAACAAAACACTCTAAAACATACACCACAATTAATAAACACACCAAAAAATAAATATACTATCACTATATTGCGCATAGCTATTATTGCTTTCTTTCGTTCTCAGTCCTAACCTCATGTCGTCTACACATCCGGCCAGAAAATCATTTTCTATATTACCTGACGAAATCTTCTCACATTTTGCAGCGTCTCAAACACGAGTCGAGCTATGCCAACCATCTCTGATAGCGTTACGTCTTAGACAGCATACGAGACTATTTGTAAATGGGCTGTGAACTTCTGAGCACAAATAGGTAGCTTAGTCACTTTATAAATATATATTAGGATATATATATATAATATAAAATATATATAATATAATATTACATTAATTTCAAATGTAGAACAACTACGATCATTTATAAAATTATGCAATAAAAGATGAAATTTATGAGAATATAAAATGGAAGTCTACAAAAGGAAATAAAAAATACAGACGAACAAAAATTTGTTTTAGTACATCAGTAAGTTTATTAAGGTATAACGTGTAACTCATCTCTCGTCTAGGATACATACATAAATAATATAACTAAAATAAGCCATTTTTAAAAACATAAAAACATTATTTGCAAGTATGCTTTATTATTTTCAATGGAATAAATTGTTCAACAAGAAAAAAAAATATATAAATATATAATATAATATATATATTGAAAAGATAACTGCTCATTTACTCTTATACACACCTTACACATAGCAGTGAGTAGATTAATAGTATTGAAAAAAACCATACAAAATTATTTTTAAACTCAAGCTTATAGTGAGATTGAATCCTTATGAGAGCCCTACAGATACGACTAGTAAAGTGTTTTGACAATACACGTATACCTATAGAGGATACTAAATAGAATAACGCGAGAATGATACAGTAGATATAACACTATACTATACTACCAAAATATCAGGAACCAACATAACGAGTCAGCTCTTCTAGTCCTACAACTCAGTGAGTACGTATGAGTAAACAGAGCACGAGTGCACAGAGTGTGAGAAATATCTATATTAAATACGGGTAATATAAGTATATAGTTAAGCATATAAGCTCATCCTCTACACTCACATAGCATTGGAATAGGTATATACTTATTAGAAAATTAAGCCATTAATATATTTAACTCACTTCTACTTGCATCGAGAGTCTCGTCCGATTTCACACGTAGTCGTGCGTACAGTTTTATTGAGATTAACTGTATGTTATCACAAGTAGTGGAATATCATAAAAAGATAAAATACTAGAACATGTACTTAGTAGTTGAGAATAATATACACCACAACCAGGATACCACAACATAGTGAGCATTCTTACCGTCAATTTAATATAATATATAATATATATATTCAATATATATATATTATATATATACTCGGCGTAAGGTAAGCTACGAGCACCAAACAGAGTGATAAATACTAGAAATCACGGGAAATATAATAGACTTTATTATATAAAAGAGACTTCACATTTTATCCTTATACTATATATACACTCACCTCACTGCAGTAGTATGATAGGATTGGCTAAAAATACCCTATCAAGTATAATTTCACTTTCGTCACTTAGGATTTAAGTTCACTGTGGCGTTATCGTCAAACCCCACTTAGTGTCACTCGAGGCCCCCGGTTAATCCCAGCAGAGTGATTACTTGAGGCGTTATTTTAGCAATACTACACACTGCGGGGAGGTGTAGAAGGATGAGCAGTTATCTTATCAATACATTATATTCCTGATTTAATAAGTATTTCACTCTGTTCGTGCTTCTGTTGACCCTACGCCAGCTGTGTCGGAAGGGTTGTGGTCCTAGTTGGTGGGTATATATTCCTTACAGGACATTCTCCGTTTTCTTTATCCACGTGGTAGTGCAAACCTTACGCGGTCATTGCCGGGCCAGGTTAATCCCAGCAGAGTGAAATACTTGAGGTTATTTTAGCAATAACCTACCACACGCGGTGAGGTTAGAAGAGAGCAGTATTATAATACATTATTCACGTTAATCAGATTTCACTCTGTGCGGTGCTCTGGTGACCCTACGCCCGAGTGTGGAAGGGAAGTGCGTCGTGGGTCCTGTTTGGTGGGTGATATATCACACCAGGAACATTTCTCGCGTCTTCTTATCCACGGGTAGCGTCAAACAGCTTACCGCGTCACTGCTAGGGCCAGGTTAATCCCACAGAGTGAATTACTTGGGGTATTTAAATCAATTATCTATAATATATATACTATATATATATAGTATGATTATATTATATATATTATTTTGAGTAATACATATATATATTATTAAGATTGTTACTATGTTTAGTACAGTATTGTTTCAGATTTTTACAGATAATGATAACTTAGCAGTTGAAAGTATATAATGCTTACCTGGAGACTTTTTTATGCTTATTAAGGTAGAATGGAAAGTGATAAGTTACAAGATATATTAAACGAGAGTTTTGCGCAATTGCGTGAAGCTGGTGGATTGCTTAGTTTGAAGTTAAGAGTCTAGGCGACTGCGGAGTTTCGTGCATTCCTGAGGACTCGAGCCGTCAACATTAAAATGGACTATACAGCCGGAGCTATCAAGTCATAGAAATTCAAGCCCAGTCGAGCCAGAGTGTTTGTAGCGAACGCACACTCTACAACTTCAATTAACTATTTGATACATTCATGTTTTATTAATCTCTCGTTTACGCCTTCTTCTAACACACTAAAAGAACACTACTACTAGATATACGTTGATACATGCTCACTTTATTTCAATTTACACACACTTATAACAATCACGCTTATAAATTAGTGCCTTCAACGTAAGAGATAAGAATGAGAACTTTTAAAGTCCTATCATTATATAATATACGACAGAGAACTTATAGTTCCAGAATCATCACTACTCGAAAAAGTTAGGCACGATTAAACATACTACATCGACTTCACTACACATATATAATTATTACTATCCCCTCTTACTCATTCCTAGATGCCATTAAGTTATTGAGTATATGGGCATTATCTCTTTATGGCCTTGAAATAGAAATAGTTATTATTATTGCCCTTTGAGCTAAGAAATTATATCCTACACAACACTATGATATAACACGTACTACTTAGTTTATTAATGTCCATTTATATACATATACTCAAGCAATCTCCAATGATTATTAATATTATATGGTAAAATTTTATTGATTTAAAACTTTTATTTATTATATGAATATATATGGTGAGTTAATTTTCTTTATTATTATGCTAATATGTAATTTATAACTCTTGCTTAGAACTGATTATTTAATCCTTTAATTTTATAATATAGTAGTAATCAGATACCCTCACTTTACTGAGAGAATGTGAAGCAGTTCACGTCAAACTGCATTTCCACTTAAATTGTTACAATTTAGAATAAATATTTCTGTACCAAGAACTTTCTAATAACTATATATATATATATTAATATTATTATATAATATATATATTAATTATAAATATAAATTATCATTAGTAATATATTTATATATATTATTATATATTATATAATATATAAAATATAACTATAATAATATAATATATTATATATATTATTAATAATATATATATATATAAAATTATTATTATCAATTAAGTCTATTAATAATTATTAAATTATACTAGACGAATATAATCTTTAATTAATTATATATATATAATATATATTATATATATATTATTATATATAAATATAGAATATATATTAGTAGGACTTTAATAGCGTGAGATCGGAGTTTCGGAGTGTGGAGTCGTGCAATCTTTTCCTAGGAGGAGATCGGGTTATAGAGTAGTCGCGGAGATCGTAAATAAACTTACTGTTTGACTAAAGTGGATCATAGTCGGAATGACTCGGAGTCGAAGAATTAACTGTGTTAAGTGGGAGTCGGAGATCGAGTTCGAGTAGTCGAAGATTCCCGTGGTAAGTGGAGTCGGAGTCCGGAGTCGAAAATTTAGAGTAGAACGATTATTATTATTATTATTTATAATTAATATATTTTAATTGAATTATTTATATATTATTATTTATTATAATTATTATTATCTATTATGTCTTATTATTATCATTATTATTATTATTGTTATTTTTATAAAAAGTTTTTGAATTTTATTTCTGAAAGCATATTCTAATATCTATATTTTATGCTATATATATTTTTATTTTATTTTTCTCTATAACAAGGGTATAAGGTTCTGAAACAGACACTCAACACGGTACGAGAAGAAGATAATTTGTACAATAAGGATTTCACACGACATAGACATATTGCGTCTCGAAAAGGAAAGGGCCCTCGATCAGATGCAACTCCTTCAAGGATGATTCTCTGCTTGACAGAATCTGAAGTGTAGTTTTTAATATAAATTATTACTCATCGGGCAATATCCAGGAAATTCCACGATCAAATCAATTATGATGGATTGTGAGAGGGTCCATAGACTGATAAAATACATTAAAAATTTATGTTAATATGGACATGTCTGGTCAGAGTGTTTTGATGTAGAAAAGCCTCCCGCAATTTTAAGTATTCGTGAGATCTTCTACTATCCGGTTATCTTATAGTTTGATAAATATTGGTTTGAAGTGCTCTATAGAAATACTCTATTGGGTAAGTACGCTCTGAGATTGATCCGATCACGTAACGTATATGAGGCAAATGTTTTTCTCAACAAAATATCAGTGCTGGGTTACTGAGCTGAGAGCATGTTTCTCGACTTTAATTGATCCCACTGCTTTCTCCGCCTACACATTTTTTATTCTTCTGCGAGAGAGAAGATCCGATAACATCTCTTCAGATCTTCTATTTAGGTAAACGCAATCTGCTACAGTCTATTACAATCAGGGGCACGCAAATTCCACTATATATTTTGCTGTACAGGGGTCTCCCGAAATCATAATATAGATAATATATTATATATATATAATATATATTATATATATAACAACGTAATGGTATATTAAGCGGGCTAATCAGTCATCTCTTGTGCTAAGAGCGAAGTATGTTATAACAAGTTATGTTTTGACTTATTAGGATATAGTCCTACTTTTATAATTTATTATTATGAGTGTGTACCTTTATGTTTTGACGGTGAGATAATTCATAAATATTTACGAAGGCACTTCTATTCTTATTGACAAATAGCATTGAGAGGAAAGTTTAGAGAAAGAAGTAAATATTTAATCGAATTTTATTCTGAGATTAATTATTTTACACTTCTGCGATTCGATTCATCAGGTATTAGCAAATCCATTTGCTGGTAAGGCTATTACAATATTTATAATATTACTGAAGTTCTCAAATTTCTGATATATATATATATAATGAATACAAAAAATTCTTTTATAAACTCTAATAATAATTATATATACCCAAAGATTACAAAATTTTTCTTATCTTTTAACTATCTTTTAAATCTCTTTAATTCATTAACACACTACTAGTTCGACAAATGAGTTCTAACATCGTATAACTGACTTCAATAGACATCTAAAATATCATTATAGACACGTTCATAGTGTGATTCTCTAGTAAAAATAGTCGTGATATACTACGGAATGCCGGACACACTCACTGCGGGCAGTTACACGGGGGGTGAGACCTATTTCTATAATTGTGGTATAATCTAGACGGAACAAAGCTGAGGGTATCGCCTGTAGAATAACTCAATAGGCATGACCCCAGATGAGTTCCCACGCTCTAGAAAAGACTCAATAATGTATTTTCGCATTGGGATGTCTCCCAATATAAAACAAGATAGCATTTAACTATAACCTATAAGTATGTTTGTGAATTTTAATAATAGTACTAATATATGAGTATCTAAATAATACATAACTCTGAATTCTATGATGGACTGATGTATATATGAGATCTATCTATTGTTCTCTATATAAAAATAGTGAGGGTTAGGTTTGTCGACATACCTTATGTAAAATATATCAGGGGTTAATAATGATTGTGTAGTTTATTTACATCTGTATTTTGTTTTATTTCCAGATTTGGTCATATAGAAGTCAGCATAATGTAAGAGTCTCTAAGTTAGGTCAGATATTCTTATACCCATCGGGCAGTTACATACAGATTGATCTGCTATAGAGATATATTAATATTTTTCTTTTTAAATTTTAAAAACAAGTAGTATTTAGGATAATTAAACTATTATAAGACAAATTGATGGGGTAATATCTAATTAATTACTAGAAAAAGAGCTCTCTTAACTCACATATGTTGGGTAGATAACTGGAATATTATAAAATGGCTGCGGGCCAAGGTAAGGCTTATACTAAGTGAGTATGACAACATCCTCTCTGTAGTATTTTCATTTATTGTCCAGAGCCTCGATAAATACAATATAAGCAATTCTTAGTTGGATTAGAGATATGGGATTAATAATAGAGGGATCAAAAAGAAGATATTTGCATTAAATACTTACATCCACACGCGAATTGGAATCGAGAGCGCAAATAATTAGGTTAGAGTTGAGATTTACTATTTATGTTCTTATACACGCTTGAATAGACTATTACAATAATTGGGAACATATAATTGATTTTATACCTATGAAAGCTAGTTGGAAATTGGAGATATATATGTTGTAGGTTAACATTGCTCTAGAATATGCCTGGGGGAGGGCACCTTAGTGCTCATATATTTGTGTGGTCACTGGTATGTAGTATACCGATAATTCACGACACAAAAAAGATATTTTAGGAAAAACAAGGTATCTTCTTCAAGAGGTAGTAAATATTTGACAATTGCCATGAGAGTTTTTGCGATGATATTTTCTCGATTTAAGGAAACACACTCACTCACATGGAAATATTATCCATAATATAGAAATTATATATAAATTAATAATCATTCAATATAACAGGGTTGTGAATCAAACATAAAATGAGGCGTCAATAATTTAAATCTAGGATATGATTCTTAGGGGTTATTTATTAAGTATGATATATATTAAATAATCACATATCATATAATATTATTGAACAATACAAAGATTTTCCTATAAGAAACTTCGAGTCCTATAGACTACATAAATTTGCGGATGACTATAATTTGATCAAATAGTTATACTATGGTAAAAACGAATATTTGGATATGAGTTTGATAATATCTTCGATGATTATATAAAACCATTAATGTATAGTCACTAAATAAAATACTCTTTATCACTAAGATCTAAATGATTAATTAGAAGTACGCCTTGAAATTTTTTAAACTTTGCAAGCTCATTGCTACGATACCATCTACAAAAGCAACTAGAAAGACTTTTCTGCTTGAAATAGATAATATCAAGTATATCAGATATACTATATATATTAGGAATACAACAATGCGAACATTACGTATGTCTAAAATATATTTCAATAGTGTCATATTATATAAGTAGAAAGTTTATTGAACCTTCTCTATGAAGTTATAATGAAAAACTATCAGAATTTTTGAAATATAAGATTATATTAAATTGAATCGTAAAAAAAGGAATAAGATGGAGGATTTTTATAATATTCAATTAAAGTAAGTATTAGTATAACTACTTATTACCTAATTACTATAAATAATATATATTACTAAATATTAATAAAATCCAGTATTACATTAATTTTTTATCACGTAGAAATTTCTTTTATGTTTTTAATTTCATAGCGATTCTCTTAATGCTCATTATTAAATTATTATTATTTAATATTATTATATTTTTAATTATTATTATTATTATGATATTAAATTTATTATTATTATTATTATTATTATTATTATTAATTTATTATTTATTTTATTATTTATTATTATATTAATTTATTATAATATATATTCATATATATATTTATTAATTATTTTAATATATTATTATTATATATATTAATTAATTATTTATTATAATTTAATATAATTATATCAGTTATTAATTATTTATATTGAAACTGAAGTATTAAACTGTATATTATTAAACTGTTGTTTTATGATTTTTAAATTATAATTATATAAAAAATTATAATAATATTTATATTATTTGCCTTATTTCGAATATTTATTATGCAATATTTAAGTGAGTCACTGCACATTGTTTCGAAACTGAAATATATTATTTGTTTGTTACTGCAGCGGAAAGTATTTACGGTAACTTTACCGTATAAAGCATTTGGAGGTAGATTCATTGGAAAAGTGTATATTTTTTTTTATTCTCAAGAAGCAAGCGAAAAAAAAAAGCTTGAACACAAAAAAAAATTGTTTTAATGTAACTCTGTAAGCACTAATGTGAGTCAGAGTCGAAATTTTTGAAGTTCACTGCTGGACGTCGGAGTCGGAGTCGAGTCGAAAATTTTTGTTTAAGTGGAGTCGAGTCGGAGTCGGAGTCGAAAATTTTTGTTTTTAAGTCTTTGTCGGATCCGGAGTCGGAGTCGAAATTTTTTGTGTAAGTGGAGTCGAGTCGGAGGTGGAGGTCTGAGAATCGAAAGTTGAGTTTAAGCAGTTGAGAGTCGAGAGTCGGAGCTCTGATAAAAAATCATATTATTTATTATTATACGACCTCCGCAGCCCTGATTTAAATATAATAACTATTATTAATATATATAATATTATACTATTATTAAATAATATATATATATATATTTATATATATTAATTTCATATATAATATACTTATTAATATAATATTAATAATATTATATATAATATAAATAATATATAATATTATATTAATATATTAATATTATATATTATAAAATTAATATATAAATAATATTATTATAAAAATATATATATAGTATAAAATCTCGAGGTATGATTTTTACGGGGGCACTGGGGACTCTATTCAACAGGGGATAATTGATAAATTGGCTTCTTTGCACTGGGTTTTCCCGAGCCACGCAGATATTGAGCACGGAGATAGAGCCACTCGAGGAGCAGTCACGACCTGCAGATGCAGAGATGTATGATACGGGCGCGAGAAGAAACGATGATGAGAGAGAGCTATGATAGAAGGCTCTACATTATAAATATCTCGGGATTGTCGTAATAGCAGCACCAGTACAGAACGAGGAAAAAGTGCAGTAGAAATATTAAATAGCCACCAATCTTACGACTCTCTCGCTGGGCTCATTAGGCCCCACTCAATATCAATATACAACGAATGGGTTCCAATGCGCATAAAGGTTCGAATAAATTACTGACTGAGTGTCTGCTCACCTCACTTACAAAGGTTAAAGAGCTAGTCAAAACTAGGTGACCACATTCTGGGGAAGGCTGGTTTTTGACTTTTCTGCTGAGAGGCGGAAGTTGAACTAACATGGATTAATAAGAATAATGAGGCAGTCTCTCATATAGATAAGATTGAACACCCAATAATCCATTTATCGAAGAGATTCCCACTTGGTGTGGTACCGCTATCCTAAACAACATGTCGCCCGTCACACACAATTTAAGTCCTACTATATAGCTACTCCTGCATATATTGGACAGGCTAGGACAATTCTCTATGAGTCATATCTATATGTTGCACGTGAAGAAAGATAAAGTTATGATTACGGGGAGAGTTTCATAAAGACCAAGAAATATAGGAGTATAAACATAGGGTGTGGAGATTTCTGCTACTCTTGACATCACTAATACACTGGGGGTGCGTGGAGACGACTCTGGAAGTCTGGATCTCTGGAAAGAGGAAGTCTGTTGGATTATATCTCTCTTGGAGAGTGGAATCACACACTATGCTGAAAATTAATATCTGAGAGAATAGTGGTCGAACACATGACATATTCTCCAGCTCGACACTCTTTAGGTCCCATATTAGGGCGGGAGAAGAGAGCTGCAGTGGTCCGCGCGGTAACCTCCCACCCATTTATACTTAACATTTTTTATCTATTATAGGCTGTTCTTAGTGAAGGGAGGAGCGTCGTAATTATTAATTATATATACATATTAAGCGACACAATCGTAATCGCCAGTAGATGATTAGATTAGTGCGGTACTACCTCCGGGGGTAACTCGTTTTGTTTATTCACCCTCGATAAACAAGTCTCACAGGAGTATCCTGTTTCCGCAGTATCAGATATTTACTGCATGACCATTCTATATCTTCGTCCAACACTGACACTGAACACAACTCCACCAGTAGCTACATTTAGAATCAGACCCCGGTTCGGAGCCACATTCTGCTCTGGTCTTCGAGTGGTGTACTCGAGCACTTTTTGTAAAACATTAATCAGTCCTCAATATTTTCAATTTTCCTCAGGGAATTCGAATACCCATATTTATAAACATAATATTATTTATCTCCACTATATATATCAATACTCTGGAAATATATTTCATGAAAATTATGAAAATAACATACTGCAGTGATGGAGAGCCCTATTTTGGTTCTAATACAGTATACTTTCTTCTTCTCCCTTGTTGAGACAATCACTTGATATCCCAACGATTGTAATGTCATTACTAGGGTATTAAAAAAATAAAAATATACACCTTTTAAGGCAATACGGAAAGATAACCGCAACTACTAGTAAATAACATGATTAATATTTCAAAGTTTAGTCCAAGAACTACCGCAAAATCATTTTTATTAGTTAAATTCCACAATAACTTTATCTTCAAATCTATCAATTGATAAAATAGATAGTTAATTAGTTTTAGATGTAGTAAATATTAATAATATAGATAATATCTCGTCATCCTATATATCTAATCTTATTCACACCAACAGTATACTTATATATATCGTTTATCGGTTCCTGATATTAATCAAATACGGTCTTATGCTATACTACAGTAAGATATTATTAGTCTAAAGCTTATTTTTATAGTGCAAACACGTGAGTTCTTCCCGCTATACTAAGACCTTCCAAAAATCATATCTCGCCAAACTATTATAAATCTACAATGCGAATTAAAAACACGTAGACGTGTATAGAATAAGTCTGACACAGTCAATCTATTCCTTTTATTTGAGCAAAATTGCTTTCTAAGTACATCTATTCCGGCAAACACATGTGTGCTTCGTCACATCTGTCACACCACTGCAGAAGCCAGCCGTCGCATGTAGCGATTAATGGTAGAGACAATAATTTCTTGGATATTGTGAGGCTTTGACCATTAATCACAGTTAGCGGGAGGGAAAGCATGTTTTTCCTATCATTCCAAAATTTTTATTGGTCGCATTATCCACTTATAGAGAAACTACTGTAAATAACTTGATATACGTGCATTCAGTTCACCACTAACTCCAGGAAAGAGGGAGAGGATTTCCGAACTAGTGTGGTATGGAATGTAACCTCAATAAAATAGAGACTGCTCGCACCTTCGTGCTTCCTTACATTTGCTGCTAAATGTGATTCACCAGAAAGAAACGAGAAAGCGCAGTCTACAAACGTTTCTCCCAATATTTTCTGTGATTAATGGCTCGCTTACATAAACGACTCATTCATAAGGGGACGGGCATCGAGACGAAATTACTGAAATCATATGGGGGGAAAAGAGAGTTTCATCATTCAGGGTGTGGGGAGAGGGGATAAGAATGAAAATCCCGTACGTCTTTCATTTTAGGAACATTATGGATGGAAGTTAATCTTGGGGTGGGTGGAACAACCGAATTATGAACTCGTTGACTTCAGTCGAGTATTCTCAAAGAAATACATGATCGAGAGAGTAATCGATTATCATTGTTCATTTTTTCACCTCCGCTCTAATGGAAAAATATTATTTTCGACCCACACAACGTTGGAGAAAAATAGTCGTTATCTACATTCGAGCCAATAAAACATACTCCAAGACCTATTTTGGTAATCACTACGACTCTCACTTTCTATATGAGACTGTTTCAAAATAAATCTCATAGTATCAGACAGACTCACTATTCACAATACCCAATGCCCACTGTTCGTATATCAACTGACCACGGTACTTCGGGATGATTTTCCACAGGCACTGCTCACTAATAATTAGATTTTATATATTATTTAGCTACACGATTCAATACTCTATATATATCGTGCACATCCTCAGAACAGTACAAGGTTTCCTGTATGTTAATGTTATACATATATTTCATTGTAGGACGAATGTAGTGAATATTATATATATATATTTTAAGTACTATTATATATATATATATAATGTTAGGTAGTTCTAATTAATATTTCAGATCTAGAGATTTAAGAATACTGTAATGAATATCTATCAGCCTCTATTCACATACTTTTATCAATATAAGAGGATTCCAAACACTCAAGTAGTATTATAGTAATATATCCGTATACGAACCTATCTAAGAGAATACAAATATGTAGGAAACTATAATGATATATCTGATAGAGGATAGATATTAGTCTGTGATAGTTGTAACTACATCACAAAAGGACACGTAGACTGAAGCAAATACTCCTGATACTTCACACCTTATTATAAACTAGACTCTCAAATTCTGATACTAGAAACACGATTACAATCGGTATAAAAAATTACCGATTATATATACCGCACCGATTCTTAATGTGATCCAATAGAAGATAGCTGTAGAGGATAGTTGTAGCTCTGAGATTTCTCTAAGATATCACATACCACTTTAAGATGAGGGAGTGGTTGAAACTATTAATTCCATACACTAGTCACGAGGTAGCAGACCGCCAACAGTCTCCTCATACACATTTATGAGTCGTAACTATTATTAATAATATATATATTATAGATTTCGGATTATTAGTAGATATTATATTATATATCGGTATCCTATATTCAGAATAATTACTCTTAGACAGCACTTACTTGATTGCTTATGACTCCATCCTCTATAATAATAATAGTCTGTACCACTAGCATGTGTCCCCTCCACTAATATCTATCAGCTATTCTTCTCTCACTCAATCCGCACCTATAATACTCCTCATAATATCATCTTATCCTGCCTCATCTACTTGTCACTACCTCAATCAGGCGCAACATACTGACGTCATACTCGCATCCTCCAATTGCCTTATGCTCATTATTAATAACCTACATTATAGTCATTTAGTCTTAACTATCAGTATTAGCCTCATATACTTTAGATTACAATCTACTACATATCATTTAGACATCGTTCTCGAAATATGCTTATATATTTCCTCCTACAAGAGTCGACACATTTGACTTACTAGTCTACCATTAAATTTCTAATACTCTTGTATTTCCCATTGAAGTGATCTTTCTTAGAAGTTATAATAACAAACAGTCATTGAAATCATTGAACCATCATAATAATTTAAAAAAAATGGATCGTTATGTACCGACTATCATCTACATCCAATATTACCTCATCATCTAGACTTTTCCACACCTCACATTTCAAAACAATCTACTTCGTCTTCTATACTTAAATCTACTCATACCCCTCCCTCAACCTTCATTATCCCAAACTACCT